>CAMOHE010047950.1:10412-45583 GCA_946598075.1 Artocarpus hirsutus
TTTAAGATATGATTATGTGGTTAATTGAATGTGTGATTTTGTGATTTTATGATATGTAGTATGTGATTTTGTGATTATGTAATTATGAGATTTTGTGATATATAATATGTGATTTTGTGTAATAAGTGATTATATGATGTTGTGACTTTGGTTATGTAATTTGTGTAATGTGATTTTGTAATTTTGTTAATTTTATTTATGAGATTTTGTGATTTTGTTAATTTTTTTATTTGGTTTGATTTATTAATGTTAATGTTAGTTAACATTCATAACGATTAAAAATCTTAAGATTAATGATCTTAATTAGTCAATGATCTCAATAATCAAAATTAAATAACTAAAAATCTTAATTATAATCTTAACTAAGTAATAATTAATTAAGGAATAACAATCTTAATTACTTAATAATTTTAATAATCAAAATTCAGTAATTAATAATGTTGATTCTAATCTTAACTAATTAAGTAATAATTTTTAAGTAATACTAAAATCTTACTTAATTAATTAATAATCTTAATACTAACGTGCGGCATCTCTACCTAGGTTGCCACTTGTGCTAGATCTGCTGGGGGAGCTGAGTCCCCTCCGGGACATGGGACAACGCCATGTCCCAGTGTTCATTAGGTATGAGTAAAAATATTCACTTGTTTTTCTTTTCACAATTTTATTGCTTTTCTTTAATTCATAAACTTGAAATATAAATACCAGCATCCTCAAGTCGTAGGGATCGAGGAGAATCTATGGCAATAGACATCACTAAGTGGGTGGCGCTACATGGAAAGTGTCCCGTAGAGTTTGATCAGATGGAGGACACGATGAAGGCCATCGGGGATTTTGGTGCATGGTTTGAAAGCATCGTTGGGGTGCACATGAGGGATTGTGTCCCCCCATGGTACAACACTTGGAGGTCTATCCCTGTGAAGGATAGAAACAAGATCCCCAACTGCATGACAGTGATAGCTTTTTCATCAATTCAATTTCTTATATCAGAACATGTAGTATAACTTATTTTTTAAAATGCAGGAGTGGATTGACATTAAGCTTATGCCTAAGATAAGGGCTTACATTGACCAAGAGGCCTAAAAATGCTATTGTGACTCGAAGAACAACCTAACCAATCATTGCAAGAAAAATGGACTAGAATTTAAGCATAAAAACGTCAAGACTATGGAGGACTAGCAGAAATGTTGTTAGCGGTTTGATTCGCCTGTATTTATGGTTTGTTTCCGTATCAATAACTCCTGTTAATTACATATCACTAAGTAAAAGGCATTATAAAACTGTAACTTTTTTATAGGCTCAATCACAAATAAATGCAGCAAATCGTAAAGAAGTAAAATGGTCAACCTATCAAGGGCAATCCTCTTCTTCGTAGCACTGATGTAGATATGTAAGATACTCTATGCACTTTGATTGGATAATAATTTTATAAACAAAATATCAATAATTGAACTCTAACATCAATTTAATGTTACAAATGAACCCCAAGACATGCCAGCTGCAGTTCTTGATCAATAAGTAGTGTGCTCAACATTTTTGTTAGGGTTGAGGTTAGGCAAATGAGGCTGCAAAGGCTGCACATATATGTAAACTATAGTCGTTTCTTTAAATAAAATGTTATTTTATAACTATTTTATTCATTAATTAATAATTTTTTTCTCACTTTTACTTATAGGGCCAAAGTGACAAATGCAGGCGACGCAGACCACATCCGCCTGTTCAGCCTCTACCATTAATGAGGTTGCCATACTAGCAAATGTGCTGGGGACGAGTAGGGGTCACTGAATCGAAGTGGCATCTCAATTGAGTCAAAGAGAGTTAGGTTCCAGTTCTACTTCATTTGGTTTCTAGTTGTCTCGGGAGATGCAAAACTGGCTCACACAATTATATACCAACAATGTGGAGATAGTTAGGCAATTAAGGTAGACCAACCTTGGAATCACTGTCAACTTACCTCCACCCCCAACGTTTATATTCGCTTGTGCTGCCGAAGAAGTAGAAGAGGAAGAAAATGAAAATGTAAACTCATATGATAAGAATTTTGCGTATTATTAGACTTGTACAACTTGTATTTTCTGCTTACGTGTTATTAGATTATGTAGTTTCTTTTATTTGATTTTATGAAGTGCATGATGTACTTTGAGTTATATTATTAATCATTTTTGTATTTCATTCATATGTTAATTATTTTTAAATTTTTACAAAATTTAAAAATCTTTAAAACAATTCATATAGAATCAAACCAAAAATTTTTATTTAATTGCAATAAAATATTTAATTTTAATTTTTTCAAAAAGACTATTAATGCATTGCTAAAAACCAATGAAAAAACATGTCATCGCTAAATAGTCATCGAAATTTTTAAATTTTCAAAAATTTAAAAACTTTTAGTGACGACAATATCATTGCTAATATTTTTTAGTGATGAACTTTTAACGATGAGTTATTAGTAATGACATATCATTGTTAATAAACTTTTAGCAACAACTTGTGTACTTTTAGCGACAACAAAAGCATAGTTTCTTGTAGTGAATATCTTATAAAATGTACCAAGATAAAAAGTTGCTCGCCTATGTTGTAGTTATATAATCTTTTTTATAAACCAGACATTAGCAATCCTTGGAAAGTGGCTTTTACATCACAAGTAAATTTTACTGGTCGCCAATATGATTGGAATAAATTAAGAGAGATGATTTGGTCTTTTTTTGGTTTATTTTCTAAATAAATTCTTACAAACGAAGTTAAGTCACATGAGTTCTCCTATCTTTCTATCAGTTTTTAACAAATATTTTAATAGAAAAAGTTAGGTGGAATTAATTCAAAATTCAAAAAGTAAAGCGAGAGATTTTAAAATTCAACTAGTAAATAAGAATGGTCTTTGAGAGCACCTGTTAGATTAACCCTTGAATTAAGGAGGAAGGAGCCAAATAGCAGATTTGAGCTATGAATTAGTAAATAGTGTTATATGTTTTTAATATGTGTGGTAAATTATATATAATGAGAAATTGAGAATAAGAACTCAAAAATTTCCTTATCTCTTTCTCTTCCCTCATCGGCATTGATAGCAACTGAAAAATATAGTTTTTACATGTAAATGAAGGAGTGTCTTCCTATAACCATGCAAATTTTAGGGTAATTTAGCAATAATAACCCCCACTTGAAATGATTCAGAAATCTGTACTTTTAATTGACGAAACTTAGTAAAAGGAACTTGCAACTCATGTATTCGATTAAGAACAAACTTTGAATCACCCATAGAAAATTCTAAATATTTTAGAGTAAGGAACTTGCCTGTATTTTCCTTCTCGGTTTTGTACTTGTACCCAAAATCGTTCTAAATTTCCATTGGAGATTGCATTGAGTTATAGAGATCATAAAGCCTATTCGAGAGAGTATTGAGAATGTGACCCTGTTGCATCACTTCATCATCTTCTTGCTTTTTTCTTGCAGCCTTCACCTCTTTGGAATCATCTTCTTTCAGTTCCAAAAGTGGCTCTAACTCAGGATCTAAAATGTAGGTGATCTCGAGGACAGAAAGAAGGAAAATAATTTCTTTCCAACAAAAAATTTAGTCCATTGAAATGATTAAGTTGGATGTTTGGATTGAGGAAAGAGGCCATATTTTTCTCAACCTTTATTGATGGATTGAAACCATAAGATTGTTAAAGAAGGTGGGTAGAAAATTTGAAAAACAGAAGCAAGAAAATTTGAAAAACAAGTTGGGTTTGACGCATAAAGGATTACTTTCCTTACAGTTTTATTTGCCCCCACTACTATAGTTTGCTAACAGGATTTTCATGGTAAATTACTCCTAAGATACAACAAACCTTGCACACTATAACTAGCAATATCATGGTATTCTAAAACAAGATATTGAAAATAAAAAATTCTAGAACATTATCATAAACACATGGGTGTTTATTCATAAATGTATACACCCATTATAACACATGCAACCATTTATACAAAGGCATCTTTTCATGAAACAAACAACATAACTAGTTTTGTATGAAAACATACAACCAAATAATACAACGGTTTAAAACACAATATCACAACTATTCAAAATCTATAAAATATGGGATGCCCCGTGGTGCCAATCTCTCAGCACCAGGGCCAGTGTTGCAGCACAGCGGTGCCAGCTTTTCAATACCGTCGAGCTCTGACATTTAGCTTCAAATATTTAAGAGACATCTACACTGCAATCGCTTCAATACACATATATATACATACACATACATATATATATATATATATAAATACACACTAGGGAGACAAATCTGAGTTCATTTAAAGATAAAAGACATAAATGCATAGATAGGGTTTTGTTTATATCATGTGGGGTGGCATGACTTACCAAAACATGTGAAATCCTTAAAAACAATGGCCGTGGATCATGTGAGTGCAACAATTGTACCTCCTTTCCACATTAAAACTCTCTCTTTTTTCGCTGCATGTATTGCTCCCCGCCAACACTCTCTATATATTTCCCTCCGCACCACGACTTCTATTATTCTTTTACCAGTGTATAACGTACATACGCTCCCCCCACCAAACACCTTGCCCGTTGACCTTTTTTGTCTTTTTTTGATCTCTAATATATGAAATATCTGCTTGCCGTCTTCAAGTTTCTCAATAATTTTGTTAAGTTTCACCACAAAAGGGAAAAACTAACTATCAAAGTGAAAGTGTATAGAATGATGAAGAGCTTTTCTAGTAGTCTTGCATCCCACAACGCGGCTTTCCTAGCGATTCTTTTTACGGCAATACTGTTTATGATGGCCTGTAGCAGCCTTGGGTTGAGGCCTCATCAATGTAAGTGTTTATAATATATATGTGCGTGTATAATCACTGTCATTTTATTGGCTCTTAGCTAGGGTTTTCTTTGTTGCTTAATTTTCCCTTTTCTTCAACTCTAAAAGAAATATTTTAGTACGCTCAAATTAGAAGTAACTAAACTCATCATTTTCCAACCAACGGACTATGTATCCCGAGAATTCGAAATCGAGCTCCAAATATATTCTTTGAAATATTTTACTTTTAGTACTAAACACAAAATCTAATTAGCAGCCAGAGTTTAAATAGAGAGATATTTGTCCCTTCACAGCTAAATACGTGCATAACTTAATTTTGATCTTTGAAACATTCATAGCGTCTACAAACCTGGACTATATTACATTCACTGCACTAGAAATTAGATAAAATACTACGATGATTTTCCCTAAATTAACTTTGTTCTGACTGTTTTGATGTGTCAGTTAGCTTGCAAGAAGGAGGTGATATTGGTAATAAAGATACTTCTCGTACCAATTACCCTTATAAGGTTAAGTTTGCTTTAACTCCCTGAATTTTAGGTTATTTTCAAGACCTCATTGGTTAAAAATTTAACATGGAAAATTATTCAACACATAACGCACAGCAGGAAAAAGCAAAGAACCAAGGATTGGGAATGGAAATGTACCCAACAGGGTCAAGCTTGCCAGACTGTTCACATGCATGTGGGCCATGCTTCCCATGTAAGAGGGTGATAGTGAGCTTCAAGTGTTCTGTGGAGTCATGCCCAATTGTCTATAGGTGCATGTGTAAAGGAAGATACTACCATGTACCCTCCAATTAACTAGGTAGTACTAGTATTAGCATTATAGCTACCTTGCTATGGAGACCTATGGCTCTCTATTAATTAGTTTATTTGCTATATTAGGTTAAGTTGGTAAAATATGCTCGTGGAGTGAGGAAAAGTTTGTAAATGTTGGATCCGAAGAGATTTTGCTAGTTAGTAGGGTTGAGCTTTTGTTGGTTAAGAAAATCTTAACTCATGACTATCTTTGATTATTTAGATCCTCGCAGTTTCAAAAAAAAAGAAATGTTGCACAAAGTCGCCTGAGTAATAGTTTAGACTTTGAGCGTCAAGTTTGTTTATTAACCCTTTCAGTCTAAGTGTGCGGACATTGGTGCTTAAATTGTGTGGTTAATATAATCATTCATCATTTTGATAAACAAAATCGGTTAAATAAAAAAATGTGTTGTCTAAGTCTCAGTAATCTCTTATTTTTATAATCATCATATGATTGAGATATATACTTTAAAAAGTCTTTTTTCTTTGCAAAAGAAATTAAGGATACGTGATTTTTACAAGAAGGTTTTTGTAATAATTAGGAGCCCTTATTAAACCTAACAAAGGTGGAATTTGATACGCAATCCTTTGATTTAACGCCAAGAAAATTCCTAATGATGCAGAAAGGTTCATTATTCCTGCACTCTGAACTAGGAAAAAAGGAAAAAAGAAAAAAAAAAGTACTTGTGCAAGGACGAAGGAAAGGAGGAACAGGATCAATTTATTATTTGGTTGGAGGAGAGGAGTGGTAGGAGAAGTAGAAAAATCAGAGCCAATCACATTGAATCCTTCCATTCGTGGAAGGATTTAAGAAATCCATAATATTTGCTTAAAAATATTATTCTAGCCTCTAAAAAATTACTAAAAAATAGTAAACTCGTCAATATAGTAATTAGAAAATAATAATCCTCTTTGCAACTCTTCTCTTTTCTACTAAATATAAAAGGTAAATTACTTTGATTGGTAGTGGCTTCTAAATAGTTTTGTTTTAGGTAAGAAAATGAAAAGGAAAATTTTTGGAAAATGATGCTAAGATTGTTTCTAAAATTGTAGTTGTTGCTCGTTCTTTTTTAAAGATTGTTTCATGCATTAGAAAAAAAAAATGAATTTGTTTGGATATGTTTCTGAAAACGTGTGTCAAACGATGCGTCAACAAAAAGAAAACGGACATGAAAAAGCAACTTTAACTCACTTTCCATTTTCTTCACAAAAATCATTTTCATTTTTTTTTTTCTTGGTTCTCGTTTTCACGACATTTGTTAGGCAAACATCATTTAGAAAACACTTCATTTTCATCCCTTAAAAAACGTGAAAATATTTTCAAAAGGACCCAAAAACATTACAAAAGAACCCTGAGCTCTATTCTTTACATTTTTCATGCCTCCCACTTTATTCAACCCTCCAACAAAATGGAGCGTAAAGGCTCCACTAAGTGGATTCAAACTTGTTTATTAACTGGAATTCAACTTGCTAGTAAATCTCCTTCTTGGGCCTTCCAAAGAAGTCGAAAACTTGACAAGTCGACCACTTGGTCCCCTTCATATGTTAGGTTGCTCAGAACATATATAGCCTGACAGATCAAAGCAGGAAAAGCATAAATGGCCCAATATTCTTGGGCCCCATTCTTTTGTAAGGAAGTCGGTATTGATATCCAGGAGATATTTAAAAAATATGTCACAGAAAAATTATTCAGTAGATTGAACTTCAGCATATCTTAAAAAAGTCTTGCAGATATTGTTATATTGTTCAAACAAAATTAGTTTGTTGGATAATTATACCCTCTTAATCCGTAAACATTTCAACAAAAAACCATAGAGCTTAGGTTATGTTTTGTATTCTAAATATATTGTATGATATAGTTGTATAAAATCAATCCAAGCTTATAATTTGTGACATTCTTGTTAAGAGTCTGATATCAAGATGAGTCAATCTTCTGAATTATAGACCACTTCTGTTGGGTTTTTTTTCTACTTTGAGAAAAAAAAAAGAAAATTACATATTATACTATACATTTTAAAAATATATTTATTCATGTCGTATTTTAAAAAAAATTTATATTATTACTCATATTACATATTTAAATTGTGTCATACATACGTGACATTTATAAAAAAAATAATTTTTAAAAGATTACATTTATGTAAATTTCTTAAAAAAAAAGATGATGGATCTAAATAACATAATTGGATTAAGAATTAGTAAATTATATTGAAAAACTATACAATAGTGATCATAATATATGGACTATCCATAATACTTATATGTTGGCAGTTCTAATTAACATTAACGGTGTTTAATAGATATGGTGTTAAAAAAAAAGTGGACCTATCTTGTACCATATATGAGCTTATGACTAGGAGTTCGTTTGAAAGAACAATGAGAACTTTTTTTTTACTGTTAGAACTTTTTTTAAAAAAATTTTGTTAAAGAAAATACTAAATGAAAAACAGTTCTAATTATAAAAAACGGTTCCAACCCTTTTTGTCAAGTAGACTATAAAGCAAACGCAACTGAAAAAACCCCAAATTTTTAATCAGCAAATTCAAAGAAAATCTAGTATACACCATCAACTCTTTAGTCTTCACGAACCACAAGCAAAACCTAACTTTAAACAATAATTATTGTACTAAAACCAATTTATATTGATTGTTGGAGCAAAATCTCATCCTAACACTAAATTTTAATCCTTCAGTTATTTGGATTAAATAAATGATTAATCTAAAAAAAAATGATTAATAACTTGAAAACACAGGTAGCCTCGAAGAGTAAGACAAAGATAATTCCAAAATCTCAACGCTAGTATATTGAAAATAGAGCGTATGCCGTTTTCTCTCAAATTAACAGAATTTATAATACATCGAAACGAAAGAGTTTAATTAGCCTCTTAATTCAAGAGTTAATTCTCTTTTAAATTTAATATGAAGCTATTCATCTTTTAGGTGTTAAAACTGATAATGTATTAAATATTATCTTATCATTGGTCATTAATTGCTTTAATAACCGGCCATTACATTACTTGATGACACTATGTGATTTTCAAGCTTTCACTTTAATTCTAGCCTTGGAATGCTTAAGACACTTGGAATACTCGGATGCTCAAAGTGTTTCAGACGCTTAGAATGCTCGGAGTGTACAGCTAACCTCCAGACATTTAGATGTTTTTCGAGCCATGTGTTACTGTCACGTCACTATTATTATAATTATTATTTGTAAAAAAAAAAAACCATCGAACATTGATTAAGCCAAAATCGCAACTCATCAAGAAATCTAACTCATAACCCAGAATATTAATCATGAGAAACTTGAAAAGCTTAGACCCAACTAATTCATGGTTGACCCCCTACTCATATCTGCTCTATGCGAGGTCGGCCACAAACCGATGTCGATTTTATATCCTTCACGGATTTAGGAACGAGTTTGCCTTTGCCAAGTACCTCAAGCAAAAGCAAACAAATGAGCTGATCATATTCAGCGTCGTATCTTCATCCCCCATCCCCTTGTAGTTATTGCAAGACCGATGCAGCGTGGTGACGAGACGAGGAAACCGTGCATTGCGGCGGCAAGGTACGGCGAGTGAGCCCATGCGATGGCAATGCGAGACGAAGAGAACCCAGAAAACCTAGAATAAAAAAAAAAAAAGATCAATTCCAGAAATGCAAAGCTAGTAGACCCATTTCCTAATTAGAACTTTTTGTTTATCCATTAAACCTACTCAGTGGGTTAGTGGTTTTTTGTTAGTACCTTGTGAAAGTGTTCAAGCTTATATTTGCATTTGATGATTGAGGGACTTTTGTGGCTACGTTATTTTGAATTGGTGGGTTCGGAGTGTCAATTAAAGAAGAACAACATACTGTTGATTCTTTTTTTTTTTTTGGAAGATAAATGATGTCTCCTGGCACCACTTTTTGCAAGAACGGGAGGAATGAGCTACAAGTACACCCATTGAACATCTGACTTCCCAACCGTTGACTATACCACATACTCCTTATAAGCTGTTGGATTTATGCACCATCGGTAGTGTGAATATCATGGTCACTATTGTAGATTTTCCCAATTCTATGTTTGTTTTTAAAACACGTAGTAAATAACATATCATGAGAATTTAAAAGTAAAGACCTCAAATACTTTCACCTTTTTTCCCTCCCTACTTCTCTCTATCCTCTCTCATTGACACTGAAAATGATTGGAAAATACTGTATTTATTTATAAATACTATATTTTCATATAAATCAAAAAAATTACCAACGATATTGCCTGTCATCACAGGCACTGACGACGTTACTAGCGGTCGAAAATATTGTATTTATATGCTAATATTGTATTTCTATGTAAATATAAAAATTTATCAGCAATCTCGTTGGACCTAAAAATATAGTATTTACAATTTATATGCAAATACAAACATTTACCGAAAACATTTTATTTCAGGTAGAAAGAACCTTCAATAATGACCTGTTTCATTTGTTTCTTCCCCATTTCTCATATATTGATTGAAAGAGGATAAGTGCTATCCATTGAGTAAAGTAATGATTCGAGCAATCGGTGGCTCCCTCGAGAGTTGTGGGTCCTTGCCACCAGTGATTGGAGGAGGAATCCTCCTTTGCTTTTAGTTCAAACTCCTAAAGAATTCCATTTCCTTCAAATAGAACTCAAAGCGATCGTAGCATGGATCCACTTACCTATATAGCCAATTTTGTATATCCAGGCGTGGTTGTTTCGCAAAATTTTGCTTTCAGTTTGTAGAGTGGATCAAACATATGTTTCATGAGTCGGTGAATCCCCATGATAGCTTTAGCTAAGATTTTGTCAAGTTAAGACTCCTTCCTAGAGGAAAGAAAGAAGGAAAAGCTTTCGCATGTAGTTAGTCAAATTCTCTTTAATTTACATAAGCCTCTTAGTGGAGCAGGATCACAGTGAATCAATCTTAGTCAAGAGACTCAAAACGATCCAATGGAACAAGAAATTGTCATTTGGTAAGCTGGTATAGAATCATCAAATCTTGGAAGAAGGTTGAACAGGACTCTTCTTTTTTCTATTGTCGGATTTGGTGTTGTAGAGGAAATGCTTCCCAGATTGAGATACGATATCGACCTACATGATTAGTCTGCTTATCCTGTTTTGAGATATGGTACTGACCTTGTATTTACATATTATATACACATTTTTTCATTCTAGGATTAGACTCCTATAAAATTTTTTCAACCTTTCTCTACTCGAAAAGCCCATGGACATTGTCTAGATGAATGTTATACGTCATCGACACCGGCAATGTCGCCAGCAAAAAAATATTGTATTTATATGGAAATAATGTATTTCCATATAAATACAAAAAATTACTGGTGAGTTCTCTAACGATTGAGAAATACAATATTTACATAGAAATATGATATATTATGTAAACATAAAAATTTACTAGAAATATTGCCGGACATCACCAACATCAACAACATACCCTGCGACTGGGAAATACTATATTTACATGTAATTATTTTATTTCTATGTAAATATAAAAATTTACTAGCGATAGAAAAATACTATATTTACATGTAAATATTGATACAAAAATTTACATGTGACATCACTGGATCATTGATGATTGAAAAATACAGTATTTACATAAAAATAGCATATTTTCATCTAAATACAAAAAGTTATTAACGACATCATCAGAAACCAAGGAATACAAAATTTGTTAGAAACTATTGTATTTTCCTATGACGTCGTCATACATTATCAGCACTGACAACGTCATCGGCAATCACAAAATACCGAATTATCATATCTAAGCAAAACACTAACAAAAAAAGAAAATATAATCAAAGCCAAATAAAAAATGTGAAAATCCAATCAATGAAAAACAAATCAAAATCTAATCTCGACAAAATCCAATATGAGCAAAATCATATTAAAAAACCTAGATTTGAACCACTAAAAACAAACAATACATATTGAAAGATAAAAAAATGTTTCTATTAACCTCTATCTTCTCACTTATTCTCTCCTCCTTTTCTTCACGTTTGGCATCGCTAAGATTAGATCATGTCGCCATTACTGTCAACATTTTATCCTATCACTGTTGCCATAAGATCTCCCTCGCCTATCCCATTAGATCCTTGTTGTCACCATCAGATCTTTGTCATCGTCCTTGTCAGTGGATGAGCCTAAGATACTCACTCATTCTCTATCCCTTTTTTTTTTTGTGTCTAGTGTCGTTAAGATCAGCTCCTGTCATCCTTGTTGCGAACATCTAATCTTGTCACTGTTTCCATCAAATCTCTTTCATAATCGACACTAAACTATCAAATCTTCGTCCTCATCGGTGGATGAGCCTGAGCTTCTTAAGTTCAATGTCATTTGAGCCCTCAAATCTATCCAACACTGAGTTGGTGACAAGGCCAGTAGTGCTGATTGAAGTCCAAGCAGGCGTGGTGACTACGATGAGAAGTTCAGTCAGAGAGACAAAGGGAATTTAAGAAGAGGGGGAGGGGAGGAAGACTGGTATTCGAATAATGTCCAAAAAGTTTTAGGAATTAATAAGCAAAATTAATTAAGGATTTTTTCTATAGCTATTCAATTAAATTTATAAGAAAGGGTAAGTTTAGAGTTTATAAATATAAGTTTTTATAAGAATTACGAGGATGGCAACAACATAACAAGCTTAGTCATTCTATGTTTGTCAGAGAAGTTTAAGAATAATTGTAAGCCATTAGAAAGATGACTTAATAGTGAACCGACATGGGAGATAATAAGATGAACAATTACAAAAAGAGCGCAAAAGTTTAAGAGAAGGTTGACTTGATATAAGTCAACGAACCTTTAACAGTCCAAGTAGAACTTTGAGGCAATAAGTTATGCACTCAATTTGCTATGTTTGAGAAAATTTAAGTATTTAAGTCAAGGGTTTCCTTAGAGACTTAAACATTTATTTATGCATAAAGATTTGTGGAGTAACAACTTAAATTCTACAATTCTATGCTTAAATTAAATTCAGTAGTACAAAGTATTGCTAAGCATTATAGGAAGCAATAAAAATTCAACTCAAGATTAGAAACCTTTTGTAACACCTGGAAGATTCACAAGCTTAGATAGCAGCTTTATCACGATTTATAGATATAAATTTTCCTAATTAATAAGTATTTTAAAAGTCTTAATAACTATAAGGCTTTAGTGATAAATAAGGTTATGAATGCACAATTTTATGTGTTGTTTGTATAAAACACATAGCAAAATGTAAAATTATGATAGCACACTTGGTTAACTAAAGATAATTATTCAGTGCGCTAAACTAAGGTTTTATGATTTGATAACCTCATGTGTGGGTCAAAATAATGATCATTATCCTAATTAGACTATTAAATTAAGATTAATTAACAAAAAGGAACTTCCAACTTAGTATAACTACAAGAAATTCCTACACGATGTCAATTTTAAAAGAGAAATTTATATCAATAGTGATCCATAGTTTCAACACCATGATTCAAATATCGTGCATAAAGTTCATGGATGCACGTTTGATCTCAATTATAATAAAGATCATCAGGCATGATAAAATCTTTTTAAGCCATAAGGATTATCAAAAATTAGAGAATTTACAATATCCTATGTGCCTAGAGTTAGTTATTTACATCTATTAGTAATTACGTATAGTCTAGAACGGTAATAAAAAGGCTAGTGAAGTCAGTCCAAAGGCATTGCACAAGCCTTTAAGACAACTCAATATCATAAGAGGATTAATTTTAAATCCATATTATGATTAAGGAATATTTAAAAGCATCCATAACTTGGATATAGATCCATACGTGACTTTTTTCTACAAGCAATTTATGTTATACCCATAAGGCACAAATTGTGCCAAGTTCATAATTAGATTTAAATTGACTTACAAATAGTCAATTTAATTAGGAAGATCTCTATAACTTATAATCATTGGTTTATAATAGAAATAGAAGTCTATGATATGTTTAGGTGGTGTAGAAAAGTAGTTTCTTTTAAGATGAAAATGATGATGGATTTAGTTGATGATAAGTTGAGAATAAAAAAAAAAATGAGTCTCTCCCCATATGAATGAGGAACTTTAGTATACTGACATGCTTGAACTCTAAGTACATTTTGTACTAAGTATTAGCATATAATGAATACAAGGAGAGACATAAATTTCAGCTATTAGCTTAGCGTTTCAAATTCTAAGATTAGTAAAAGATCATTTTGATCAAAGAGAATATTTTACAAGGATAAAAGATCGAATTTTAGGATTTGGTTAAACCTCTTAAATGTAGATTACTCTTCTCAGAAGAAAAAAATGGTGAACATAGTTGATCACAGATTTTGAGTATAAAAGTATCAAATTTTAGCATTTCAAAATAAAATAAGGACTTTTGTCCTAAAAAATAAAAATAAAAATAAAATCATGAAATTTAGGAAGTATGGGTAAATTCATGAAAAAAATTGAGAGGACACTATAAAGATGTTAGTAAGATGATAATATAGTGAAAGAGTTAGGATCTATTTATTTATTTTTAGAAAGGCCACAAATGTTATAGTTCTAGAAGAATGCGTATGAGTGTAGAAATTGTGAAGTTATAGATAAAAAATGTGATCAAAACAAGAGTGATAAAGGAGAGACTTTGAGAACCTAAATATAGTGTCTATAAATGTCAGTGTGGAAAAAAAATATTTCACTCCATGAATAAAAGATCAACTATCTCTCTCTCCTTTTCTCTCGCTTTCATTCTCTCACTCTCTCCCACTCATGGCCAAAAACCCAATAGGAGATCCTAACTTTTGTTTTTCACATAGCTAGTGTAATTGGAAAGAACTCGCATGCAGATCACAACTCCACCAGAATAGCCTGTATGCATTGATCAAAGCTATAGAATACCTATTTATTCCCTTCTATATTTCTCCATTGTCTGAGTTTTAATTGACGTAATTCTAGTCATTATAGTTTTTGATTGATGAGAGGAAGAAAAGGACACTAAGTTCAGCCGATTTCAATTGAAACAATCTTAATGATGCCACCCATCTCTAGCTCCCATACCACCATCAGCTTGTCGTCTCAAATGGTGATGATGGACACTGTTGTATGACTCGACTCAAAAGTGGTTAAGGATCAAAACATCTTAATCAATTACATGGTTCCATCGCTTGATGCTAGAGTTCCATGGCTACCATCGCCAACCATCATTGAGGTCATCGATCTTGTTGTTCCTGGCAATGTTGAGGTAAATGACTCTTAATCCGAGAGCAAATCCTAAGTTGTTTCGAAATTCTGAGAGCAACGGTGTCCTCCATTTAGACCAATTCCACTCTGTTAGTTTTGACATTCTAAGACAAACGGTGCCCTCCATTTAGACCAATTCCACTCTGTTAGAAATTATTCAATACTGATTGCAAGTTAATCAAGGCAAGACAGATTGGAGTAACATGGTCTAGAATGACATTTCCAACATTGGAAATCTACCAAAAAAAAAAAAAAAAAAAACCTAGCCATCTTGGGTCCCTCTTGGACCATTCTAAAGGATGCTTCCTAAAGTGTAGAACTATCGAGATACAAGATGAACCACTTTGCCTGGAATCCAAACAAGTAGGAATCTCATCTATAGTATAAAAATGACGGTTTTCAACCTAAAATGTTTCTATTATGATTAATTAAATTATGAAATACGTGATTGCTAATATGTTATGCCATACTATATGATGATATATATTGTCATGTAATGTTATAACATAGCATAACATGAAATGTTATGTCATGTTATATCTTGTTTTGATATGCTATGTTAAATTATGTCGTGTCTATGATTTTTTATGTTTATGTGTATTAGATTAGGTGCCCTAAGGATTAAATAATATGATAGCTTTTGGAGACATTTAACCAGTAAAGAGTTATTATTTATTTTTATATATCAAATGTTGTCCTCTTTATATTCATTTATGTTGAATATATGATACGCAAACAAAAGTCTGAAATTGTTAGTCTAAATCTATCAGATCATGCATACGATGGACAAATTATGTGAAATATATGAATCTTAAAGATGATAGTCTGAACAAAAAGATCCACAATGAAGGAATAAAGTTGGGCACTTTATTTATGTTAAAATTGTTATGTTTTCTATATCCCTAACAGCAGATAACTTGTCTTAGTCATCAGAGTTAGACTCCATGAGTGGAACATTGGTATATTGTCATAGGTGATGATATATTGGATCGGAATGAAAGTTGAATTGATTTGATTATAATAATGTCATTTGTTTAAATTAATAGACTTTAGAAATCATATGTATTGTATCTTAATCTTGAAATGAATTAATGGGCCCGTATTCTTGACTTGTGCCTTTTGATGTACCAAAGGGTGACATCCTAAATTAGATGATGGTACACATATCAATACATTAGAGACATGACTCTTGATTGATGTAGACTCAGTATTCATAGATATTGAATCCTTAGCTCTTTTGTTGAGTTAATAATATTCTCTTATAGGCATGATCCTGCAATTTGAAACTAGAGTACTCAACATTTGGATACATAGGTGTAACCGAATGGCATCTATTTATGAATAGTAAGTATTACAATGGTGAGATAATGAAACATAAGATAAAAATAATTAGGAAGGTAAAATAGAATTTATCTTTAAGCCGATTATAAATATCCTATAGGGATATTATACATTATGATATGTCATAGACTATAAACTTATTGGAGTTTCACAATATTATATAGATCGATAGTGTAGCTCTAAGCTTTTAGTGAAATAACTTAAGAGTTGATAATTATAAAATGAACATGTCGAGACGTGTTATTCTATAACTATAGGAGCTTGATCTACATATGTCCATCGAGTCCCCTTTATTAGCTCACAATATTTCTTGTAACGATACAACGTATTTTTCCTATATATTAGTGACTTATGTTAATTCTTATATTGGTTTAAATTTTGTTGATTTGATCTAATAATTCATGTTAGTTTATTGATTAAATTTATTTTATTAATTAATTCAAGATAAACATGTTGAATTATTAGAATATATATTTTATTTGATATGGGATTATCTGTATAAGGCTATTTTAATTAGATAACTTCTCTATTGAGTTGTTTGAATTAAACTGAGGCTCTATTTAAGATTCCTTGTAGAATAAGATATAGAAACTTCTAGAATTGGGTAAACCAATAGGCTAGTGCCTTCATTTGGTAGGTCGGTAGAGCGTAACTTAGTTACAAAAACAATACAACTAGCAGGCCGGTGGTCAAGATTGGTAAGCCAGTTGAGCGACATCCTATTATGCTTATTCAAACGTTTTGATGCAGTTTTAGACCTAGTTTCAATTTAAAAGCTTTAACTAAGTATAATTAACTCCCTACCTGCCACTATAAATAGGATACTTATTCCTATTGTTATTTAGATCACTAGAGAAATTTAGAAAGAGTATTCTAGAGAGAGAAATTCTAAAACTCCTATAGGGTTATTGTTCAACATTCTGAACTTTAGCTCTTGGTTTTCTCTTATGGTTGGAAGAAGATGTTACTAATAACAGAATTGAATGACGTGTGCCCACTCACATTTGTCGTGGAAAAAGAATAGCAAAGAAACTAGTTGGTTGAAGTTCTTCCAAATGGAATTCTCAGTATTAGTTTTCCAGACGCAATTCCAGAGCCATGGTTTTATGGAGATTTTATGGGTTTGTGATCATGCTATATATATAAATTATGTGATCTTAATGTCTCCTATGCTAGAATTATATTTTTTAGAGAGTTAGCACTTCAGGATTTCTATATAATTTTATGTTGTCAAGATATTACGTGGTGAATAATTATTAATTAATTATTGTTAATTAAATTTTTGTTTCAATTATTAAATTAATTAATTAATTTTGCTGGTTATGGTTCCTTAGATGCTAAAATGTGTATCTAGATTTTTTATATCATTAGATGGTGATCTATCATTACTGTGTAAGATTTATTATTTTAAATAATTATTCAAAAAGAAGACAGGTCTAGAAAATGGAATTGATTACTAGTCTATTCATTTTCTATGTTTATAAATTGTTATGTTTTTCAAATTGTTAAGAATAAATAAAAAAACTATGTAATTTTTTTTTTTTTGCAAATGATTGAAAAACGTTGATTTAGCGTTAGTCGGTAAGCTGATTACCCTATATCAACTAGCTGGATGCTGAAAGAGAACGAGTTTTGTATGAAACTAGCAGGCTGGTGGTCATAGACAGATAAGCCGATGATCACAGATCACGTCGGTCTTGGGCAGAACTGTTTTAAAAAAAATTGTGCTTTTTTTGGTGCATTTTTTTGTTTTTTGAGACAATTCTGAGAAACACAGAATTTTATGATAACCAAAAAAATAGATTTTTCGAGCTATATGAGATTGAAATTGAAGACGGACGCCACATGAAGGAATATACAACTAGAAGATGCAAAATGAAGAATCGATATATGTTTCCATTGATCTTTTTGTAATCTTTTTTTTTTTTCTCTAGGATGGGACCATAATAATATGGTTGGTTATCGTATTGCTTGTAGCTTTGCTTATTACATTGCTTGTTTGCTTTATAATATGTTTTGCTATGTATGTTGATAAATGTCATATACAATAGGCAGTAGCGCTCATTAAAAATTTTTCATGTATGTTAAAATAAAACCTTGATTTTTAAAATATTGAGTAGGAGAAGGTTTTTGAAAAGTGGACTTAAGGCCTCCATCGTTGGTCTATAGGCAACACATGGTAGTTCTGACCCCTAGGAAAGGATGTATCATTTATCGGCTTAATCCCTAAGAGGATAATTTGCTTTAGTATGTTTTATCGTTGTTCACCCATAGGTGTCGATTATAAACCATGGATAAAGTAGTTGAAATGATGGTTAAACACTCGTGATTAATTTTATTATTAACTTCCTCTAAGAGCTATGTTAATAAAGTTAATGACCAAAGAAAGCGATTATTAGTATATGCTAGATCAAACGGGTCTTAGATAATATAGAGTAGTCGAAGGGGATCCGTGTTCTTAATTGAATTTAACAAGTCTCCCCTAGGCAATTATTGAATTCTAAGTTAAGAATTATCATTGTAAGGTTGTGATTTTTTCAAAGTTTTGACACAAAAACGCATTGTGCGCTTGCTTATTTGTGTTATCTTACTAAATTGTTATTTAATGTTTGCTTATGTTTGATTTATGAATCTTTATTGTAGATGAAAATCTTTAAAGATGCTTTACCTTTGATACTTGATAAAAACATTTTAATTGGCGAGAACTATAATGATTGGAAATGAAACCTAAATATCACCTTATCCTTTGAGAAACTGAAATTTATGCTAACAAAACTGTCCTTCTATGCCTGCTGGTGAATCCACTAATGAACAAATCCAAGAGTATGATCACTGGAAGGATGCTGATGATCAGGCCCGCTGCTATATCATGGCTAGCATGAATAACGTGCTATAGGCTCAATATGAAGATCATGAGATTGCTTATCAAATCATGGATAATCATGAGGACTTGCTTAAAGGCCAAGCCTTGAGAAAATGGTAAGGGGCACTTCAGAAGCTTCTCAACTACAAGCAAAGACCAGGGACACCTATGAAGAAGCATATGATGTTTGTCATGGGTTACATCACTAAGGCCTAAACCCATGGAGCCGACATTGATGTTGATTCATAGACGACTATGGTCTTTAAAACTCTTTCTAAGGAGTTCACCCCATTTAGAGCTTTGTATAACTTAAGCAATAAACAAAAGGTGACTCTAACTGAGTTGATGAAGTAGTTATAGGAGTTTCAAAACTTAGTCAAGGAAGCTCCGGCTGGTGACGAGGCGAACTTGGTAGTTACATCTGGTTTCAATTCCAATTTAGGGAATGGAAAGAAGCAAAAGGCCAAGAACAAGAAGTCTTATATTTTGACAAAGGGCAAAGATAAGAAGAAAAAAAAGGGAGTTCAAATAAGTTAAAGTGCTTTTTATGTGGAAAATTTGGGCACATAAAGAAGAATTGCAAGGACTTCCAATTGAAAGGAGATAAGTGCGAACTTCTGGTTGTTGAGACTTGTTTAGTTGAAGAATCAAGTGACACTTGGGTCATAGATTTTGAAGCAACTAATCATGTTTGTATTTCTCTCTATTAGGGTTCAAGGAACTGAGAAGTCTGCCTTATGAGCACTTCACGTTAGAGATAGGCGATAGATCCTTAGTGTTGGCTTAAACAGTAGGAGACGTTTATTTTTATTTTGATGGTTATAGGAGTTTAGTTTTAAGAGATTGTTTTTATGTTCCTAAACTTAAAAGGAATTTAATTTTGTCGCTTATTTATTTAGTGATTCTTATTCAGTTCTTTTATCTGTAGTGGATGGATGCAATGTTGGAAAAATAATACACAGCATAAATTAAAAAACTTTTATATACTAGAGTATTTTTCAAAACACAAGTTTGACACGCTATATGCATAAATTAACCAGATCTTACTAACCTTTTAATGCTGAAAAGCTCCTTGCAATTTGTGAAGAGAAAGGTGTTCTAAAAGAGCCTCAACCAATTGGTCTTCTTTGCTATTCTTTATCCATGATCGAAATATGTGTGGGCACACCTCCTATAGCTTTCTCCGGTGACTCTCCTTCCAACCAATAGAGAGATACCTAGAACTAAGGTTTGTGATTTGTGAACAATAGCTCTTTAGGGGAGTTACAGAGACTTACAATATAGAGTGCTCACTTTTAATCTCTCAACTGATCTAAATAACTTATAAGTCTCACTCCCTATTTATTGAGGTTGGGCCCAATGGTTAGTCCTTATCAGATAAGGCCTCAAAAATTTGAATTTGGATCAATATCTCATAAAATCACATAAAAATGTGTAATCAGATTATCATTTGGTCGATAGGCTGAACTAGCAGATCGGCCTGCAAAACTTACTCCATCGGTAGACCAAACCTGAAGACCAGCTTGCTAAACTTACTGTAAATAATCTTTGTGAATCTTTTGTTTCCCACCGGAGATTCTTTGGATAAAGCCTCAGTTTTAATTCAAATAATCCAATAAAGAAATTATCTAATTAAAACAACAATATCTAGATAATCTCTAAGAAAATAAATATCCCTGATAATTTAACAAGTTTATCTTGAATTAATTTTTCACAAAATTAATTTAATCGATAAATAGACATGAATTATCTGATCCTATCGAATTTCAACCAATCTAATAATTTAACATAAGTCATCAATTTATTGGTAAAGCATACCGTATCGTTACAAGATTTATTATAAGCTAGCAAAGGAGACCTAATGGACCTATATAGTTCAAGCTCTCGAAAATTATGAAACCTAATATCGCATATATACATTTCATAATTATCAGCTCTAACACAACTCCACTAAATGCTTAGAGCTACACTGTTGAACTATATAGAATTTCAAAGCTCGACTAGCTAAGTCTCTATGACATATCATAATGTGTCGTATCCCCATCAGATTATCTATATTCGGCTTAAGGATAAATTCTGTTTTACCTTCTCGATTATTTTTCTCTTACGTTCTATTATCTCATTATCGAAAAACTTACCATCCATCATTCTAGTTTTTCAAATTAGAAGGTAACGCATATAAGAAGATATCATCAACTCCTAAAAGGGAGCTTTAGATTCTGTATCTATGAATAAGAAGTATATCCTATCAAGCGTCATGTGTCCAACGTACCTATATGCGTACCATCATAAAATATGGATATCACTCTTTGGTATATCAAAAGACATAAGTTGAGACAACGGGCCCATTATTCATCTCAAGATTTAGATACAACACATATGATTGTCTACAGTGAATTGATTTGTAGAGACAAAATTATTAATCTAAATTAATTACACTTTATGTCTCGATCAAATACATTGTTACTTATAACAATGTACCAATGTTTCTATTTGCGGAGTCCATCTCTGATGGCCAAAACAAACCTCTCCCATTAGAGATATAGACAACATAACAATCTTTGCATAAATAAAGTGCTCAACTTTATTCCCTCAATTGCGGATCTTATGATTTAGACCGCCACCTTTAGAATTATGTCTTTCACATAATCTATCTATCATATACTTGATTCTAAAAGCTTTGACTAAAAGTCTCAAACTTTTGTTTACTTATCATATATTCAATAAATATGAACATAAAGAGGACAACAATTTGGTATATGAATAATAAATAAACTCTTTATTAATAAAAAAAAAGTCTCCAAAAACATATTGCATTTTACTCCTTAGGGCAAACATATCTAACAATCTTTCACTTGCACTAAGTGAGTAAATATGACAAATCCCGCATTCCCATAGCTTCCACATGCCTTTCGAAAACTCTTGCAATTAATGTCTTTGTGAATGGATCAGCTAAAATGTTCTCAGATCCGATTTTGCATACAGCAACACGCCCACCCTCAACGAAGTCCTTTATCACATGATACTTCTGATCAATATGCTTACTCTTCTTTTAAAATCTTGGTTCCTTAGTATTAGCTATTGCTACCGTGTTATCAAAATACAATGATACTGCCTTATCCATACCAGAAACTATCTCAAGATCCTCAAGAAACTTACGGAGCCACACTGCTTCTTTTGAAGCATCGCTAGCTGCCACATACTCAACCTTCATCGTTGTATCTGAAGTGCAATCTTGCTTGACACTTCTCCATACAATGGCACTGCCGCCAAGAGTAAACGCAAAACCAATAGTCAATCTCCTCGAATCCAGATAGGATTAGAAATCCAAATCACTATATCCTAGATGTGTTAAATTATCAACCGAATACACAAGCATATACCCTCGAGTTGTTCTCAGGTACTTGAAAGTATACTTGGCTACAACACAGTGGTTCGGTCCTAAATCTGACTGAAATCGACTTACAATCCTGACTGTATAACTAATCATGTGCAAAGCGTGGCATACATGAGACTACTCATTGTCAAAGCATAGTGCACCTTCTTCATGTATTCTTTTTCTTTATCAAACTTTTGAGAGTCTTTCTTAGAAAGAGTTATTCCAATACTAGATGGTTGCCCATCTTTCTTGGAATCCTACATTGTAAACTTTTTGAGAATTTTATCTATGTAGCCTACTTAGGATAAAGCTATCATTCTGTTCATCCTATTTAGAAAAATCTAGCTACCGAGAACAAAATTAGCTTCACCCAAGTCTTTCATGTCAAACTACTTGGTCAACCATAATTTGATCGATGACAACGCCCCAATGTCATTGCCAATAAGTAGAATGTCATCTACATAGAGTAGTTGAAAAACCACCTTCCCATTCTTAATGTGTTTGGAAATACATGGTTGATCCACATTTTGTGTGAACCCATAAGTCTTGATCACTTGATCAAATATTATGTTCTAAGAATGGAAAGCCTGCTTAAGTCCATAAATTGACTTTAGTAGCTTACAAACCTTACCCTCCTAACCCTTAGCCTTGAACCCGTCTGGTTGCTCCATATATATGGATTCATCAAGATAGCCATTCAAAAAGGGCGTCTTGACATCCATCTATCAAATCTTGTAGTTGAGAGTGGCAGCTATGGACAAAAGAATACAGATGGACTTAAGCATGGCTACAAGCAAAAAGGTTTCCTCGTAATCGATTCCTTCATTTTATGTGTATCCCTTAGCTACCAGTCTTGCCTTATAGGTTTCAACTTTTCCATATATTTCTCTCTTTCTCTTATAGATCCACTTACACCTATGGTTTTTACTCCTTCAGGAAGATCCATAAGCTCTTAAACTCGATTAGTCTCCATAGACTTCATCTTTATGTTCATGGCCTCTGTGTAGAGTTTCAAATCAACATCCTTTATAGCCTCTTCGTAAGTATGAGGATCCCTGCATGTTCAACTAGTTTAGCCAAAAAGGCCTCACCATTAAACATATACCTCTAGGGTTGACGCCTAATTCTCCCATTATGCCAAAGCCCCTTAGGTTGTTGTTCGAGTTCAGTTGGTTTTTCTACACTAATTGGAACGGTTTCATTTGGAACCCTCAAAGTGATCGAATGACTCGCTTGCTCCTCGAACACCACTTTACTTTGAGGCTTAAAGTCGTCCATGTAACTTTTCTCAAGGAATGTTGCATTAGTTGAAACCACCATTTTATTTTCCTTTAGGTTATAGAAATAACCTCTTTAGTCCCTTTTGGATATCCTACAAGCATGGAAACTTTCGAATGTGCTTTCAACTTATTACCTTCCATAAACAGGACTTGAGCCGGATATCCCCATATGCGAATATGGTTTAATGATGTCTTTTTCCCTGTCCACAACTCGTGAAAAGTTTTTGGAACCAATTTTGAAGGCACATTGTTTAAAGGATAACCTGCGATTTGTAGTGCACATCCCCAAAATGATATAGGTAATGATGAATGACTCAACATGGACCTGACCATGCCTAAAAAAGTCCTATTTCTTCTCTCAGCTACACTATTCTACTGCGAAGTGTCTAGCATAGTCAAATGGGATAGGATCTTATTCTCTAATAAGTGTCCTAAGAACTCTACAATAGGATTTTTTCACCTCGATTGGATCAAAGTACCTTTATGGGTCTATCCAATTGTTTTTCCACTTTAGCCTAAAACTCGCTAAACTTGTCATAAGTTTTGCTTTTGTGGTTCATTAGGCACACATACCCATACCTTGAGTAATTATCAATAAAAGTGATGAAATACTCCTACCTTCCTTGTGCCTAGATGTTCATAGGTCTACAAATATCGCTATGCATAAGTTCTAGAATCCTTTTGGCCTTATTGCCTTTAGACTTAAATGGTCTTTTGGTCATTTTATCCTCCAAACAAGATTCACATTATGGTATAGATTCTACCTTTAAATGACTTAAAGTCCATCCCTTGCCAACCTTTGAATCCTATTCAGGTTAATATGACCTAGTCACAAATGCCAAAGATAAGTCTTATTAGAGTAAGAAGTTTTAAGTCTTTTAGAGTTATTATCATTAATCTTAGTGTTCAGCAATAAGTCCATCTTAGGTTTGATAAAATATAGATTATTTTGCATCCACCCATCACAGATAAAAGATTTGTTTTTACGAATCATTACTTTATTATTAAAAGTAACTACATAAGAGTCTTTAAATAAACAAGCTACAGAAATTAAATTTCTTTTAATAATAAGTCAATTTAATTTATAAGACTCTTTGTTGAATGTTCAACACTTTAGAATGTGTCTCATTCAAACCTTACTAAATAAAGCCCATGGGACAAAAATTCTAATGAAAGAAAAAGAGTACATTATTCTTATTATACGTTGTAAACTGCCACATGAAAAACCACATCAAGAAAACCCAACAAAAAAAACCTTTACTGTAGGAAAAAGAATGCAGTGTGTATTTGTGTCTCCCTTGTACAACTATCATGGTTCTATCAACAACAATTGATTTGATAGAAAATAATTAAGTCAATGTACACTATTGTAAACTAATTCAAGATATTTGTAATCGACTATCTAAACTTGTAACTCTAAGCACTTTTGCTAATATTTCGATTATCTATCTTTAAGAGCTCATTTATCATAAAGAATTTTATAAAAGTATTGGCTATCTTTAGGGGTATACATGAACAAACCTTCACCCATATTTATTTTCTAATTGATAGAACAATGGTCCAACAATTATTTACACATAAACTCATCTCTAAGTAAATATAAAATATTGTGCACCTTATAGCCAAATACTTGTCATTCTATTTAATTATTCAGATAATATTTCATACTAGTATATACTAAGTTTAAATACTGAGATGTTACACAAAACACTATATAAAAATTCAAGACTTGGAATTATTTTGGTATATCCTCAAGATATATAATCATCAAATAATGATAAAAATACACAATATCCCTGAAAGTTCTTTAGGACAATTTTCTTATATGTGAGAGAAATTATAGATAAGCATTCTTTTAAGCAAATCTCAATTTTTAATATGAATAAACTTTCTTCTATGAGATTTGTCTTCTTAAATTTCTCTTATAATCTCTTCAAGAATTTTTACAAATAACAACAAATCCAATATGTTTGAGCTCATTATAAAGCAATGGAGATATTAATTTGCTAGCATTTTCATTCTTTATATCATAAAAACATATTGGCACCATTCATATCTGGATTGCATTTATTTACACAAAGATCTTTGTGACTTTAATAATTAAGAGTGCAATTTAAGCTTATATTTTTCAGACCTATGAAGCCCCTTTAGGAGTTTTTATAAATATCAATAAATTGTTGCAACATGTTTTTTGGATGCACATGAACTTATTATATATATTTTTCTAGACTATCAAAATATAATTGCTTATCCTTCACATATGAGTATCATTACTCGTATTTTTTACAAGTTTTCTATAAAAACTTATTGTTATAACTAATAACTTATTTTATAACCTCGTACTTTTTCATATGTACTATTTCATATGAATATTCACTTCTATCCTACTAGCTTTAACATTTAAAATATTTTAGATTATTGGTCCACCATACTTTGCACTAACGTATATATTTACCTAGACTTTGTGTCTTTTACTTATAAGCTATTTTTTCACGTCAATCACTTTCGACAGATTTCAAATATTCTTTAAGATCCTAACTTTCTTTTCAATATATTAATAATTCATGCTTTTTTGTAATTGTCGACAATAACTTTTATTACAATTTAACTTTATTTTTATATTGACATGACTTGTCAAGATCTCCCTCTTTTCATTACTATTTCTAAATTTTTGGTATACCCTTTGAACAACTTCAGGAGTTCAATGACTTCAAGAAGTTTGATCTTTAACAAATATATTAAATTGTCATGTCAATAACCTTTTCCAAGCATATCCTTTTTAAGAATATAGTCCCTTCATAATACCAACATATTTATAAGTTTCTTTCTCTTCCAACAAGTGTGGTACTTTAGGCCAAACAAGTCTTCAATGCTTCAACTATTTCTTAAACTCATAAGATAACAAATTGTTATTTAGAGAATCTATTTCTAGCTATTAAATTAGTAGTTAGAGAAGTGATTCAGTCACTTTCTTTATTATATTAATTAACAATTTTGTATTATCTTGCAATGCTCAATCAATTAATCTATGCGACGATCAATAATATCCAATTGTAAATTCCCTCCCCTTGATGGTGCAAATATTTTTCCAAATGATATTACCTGTAGAGATTTTCAAAATACATATGTTCATGCCCAATAAGCCTTTTGGGTTAGTGAACTTCTAGTTCGTCATAACTGTTTTTAATAGTTATCTCATTATAACTTAGAAGAGAAAGTGAAAATAAGTTTCCAATATTTCCATATAAGTTATAACATATACCCTCATGTATGTTTCTTTGTGCATAAAACCAAGCATAATGTAGAGACATCTCATAGCCTTTATAGGTAATATGATTATTTTTCCTTTTCATCAATATAATGACAATACCATGGGCATTTATATCATCAACAACAAACATTTAATTCGTGTACCTAACAAATTAAATATCATAATCAATTTCTTATTAATTTACTAGGCTATGTAATAATAAGTTGCCATTATTACTTCAATTTATTGCATATATGTGATCTTTCTATAAAATTTGTCTTGCAAGCCTCTTAATTTTTCTTTCTTGTCACATTTCAACTTTCAGTGATTATATGTGACTTTTTCAAACTTGGAGGACGCTTTGTATCATAATATCACATTGCACCTGATTAAATAAACTTATATCAAACAAGAGGAGACAATCAATAGCTCAACTCTTTCTCTAGCTTTTTCTTCATTTAGGCTTTATAACATCACAATTATATTTTGAATGTTCTATAGGTATATCCTGCATGAGGCACCACTATAGCCTTTTCATATGTCATAATAATATTCTTATAACAAATGGATGCAAATTTCTCCCTTGATTTAGGCTTGGTATTGACATTTAGACATACAACGAGTACGTACCAAAGCCTTTCTATATCACATGCCAAGTGATTAAATTTCATTATTCATAGGAGTAATATTACCAACTTTTTAATTTTTCTTATCAATACTTTTTTTTTTCACTTTTCAATCATACTTTGTGGCTTTCTTTGATAGCAGGGACGTTGCAAAATTTTAAATATCCCATAGCCATTATATTTTCATTCATTTGAAATATGCAAAAATAATTAGACAAAATATATGGTCATTTCATATTTTGTTGTCAATACTAAAAGACTCATCTTTTTACTATCTCATCATAATTGCACCAATAATTGAAATAATATACATTCATTTCATGGAATATGTGGAGCCAATAAGTCAAATTAATGACTGTTTAATTATGGGCTCAAAAATTAAGTGCTAATGCAATTTATATTCATGTCAATGTAAGTTTCAAATATTAGTTAAAGAGTATTTTTAGCTTCTTGCAAATGATACAAACTGATAAAAACATATTGTAAATGAATATTAATTAGACAAATATTGTGCTAATATAACAAATGAAATCTTGAATTAAACAATACCATTTGATATTGAGATGATGGCATAAAGGTTTTGGTACTAAAAAAAGGAATTTAATAGTAATAGCATAGCATGTTTATTTACATAATTATAACATTCGAAACACACTTATGTAATTATAATAGATAAATTGTCACTTATGATTATAAAGTACCATCAATTTCTTGACTTTAAAATAACCAAACAAAAGAAAATGATTATTGTTTTTCATGATCATCGAATCAAAATCAATAATGATAAAGAAATTTTATAAACTAATATGGTTTGCAAAATGCAAAAATAATAATATTGTAGGAAAAGATTTTCACAAGCAATACAAGATGAGCTCAAAAACGTAAGAAAAAAAATATATTGCTCACTACTCAAAGTGAATGCATAAAGTGTATAACCAAACAATAGTTGTATAGATATAATATGAAAGCATGTGTCAAAACCTCTACAAATATCATCCATAACAATATATGCAAGTATAAATATATATATTACAACATACCATCCAAAGAGTGATAATAACCAACATTCAAAACCTTTTATTTGTAACACATATTCAAACATGAAATCATAGGATCCAATTAAGCATTTTTAACTTCAATTAATAGTATATAGAGTTGTATTGGATAATAGATAGAATAATCATATGAAGAATGTATTACCTGTTCATCCTTAAGATATAGTTGGGATATCATGAAGAACACTTAATACAGGTCGAAGACAAGGTACTAACATCTGAGATGATCTCAAAATTTTGTAGAATTTCAAATGTACCTACAATGAAAATGGTTAGAGACTCGCACTAATAACATGTTATAAAACAAATGCAAAGAACTCAATTACAGAGCATAAAATAGAGAGACGCAAGAGAAATAGAGAGAAACAATCTTATTATTTATCATCTTATATTGTGTACAAATACAAGCTCTCAAATGCCATATATATAGGCCAAGCATCATAATGTGGGAGAAGCCTAAAGGCAAGAGTTACCGTAACAAAATAATCCTAATAAGGTGGTAGCTGGGAGGTTATGAAGGTTATAAAATACCAAAGCTAATAGTCATTAAGGTAGAAATAATGCAATTCATGCGGGTGTTAGGAATATGAAAGTCCACACTATTAAACTAATTTATTCATAACATTTTTTTTTAAGTTTCTCATAGACGGTCCCAATTGTTTGTGTTGAAATTCTCTCAAATGACATGCAATCAATATTTCACTTAATCTAAAATCAAGAATTGAATAAATGTCACAAAAATTATTATTAATTTTCAAGTCAATGAAAATAATATAGATGATTAGGTTTTTCCATATTTATAGGCGTTGGGTGTTACAAATGTCTCAATAACTAACCCCCTCTATTTGGGCTTCTAATCTATTTACACATGTCCTCACGCCAACTTTTTACTCTAGTCAGTTCTGACCTTCTTATTTATATTCAATTCATAGTTTTGTCTTTGATCATGTTATAACTTCTTCTTCTTCTGATCTTTAGTCTAACGACATCATTTCTCCTCATTCGCTTATTTTCTTGAAATACTTCTTCTTCTTTCTCTGTTTCTTCTTTGGGTTATAGATTGCCTTCCATACGTAATAGCTAGTTTATGAGATTATCAAGCTTTAATGACCATGAAATTTACTTGACTTATATATTGAGATTATCACCTTAAACTAAATGGCTATTAAAAGGGGAAAGAAGTTAATAATCATATTTTTAATTACATATATATTGGGATTATTGACTATTTTTTAATGACTTGACATTAAAAGAATATGTATAAAAAAAATTATCACGTCATATACATATATATATATATATATATATATATATATATAAAGAGGAAAAGAGTGATGCTTCTTAAATTCGAAATTTGTATAAGGGAAAATCTATCTTCTAAAATGGAAATTAACTACAACACAATAATCGAGGAATTAATTATATAGTAGTTATTATTAGAGAACTAAATAGGAAAAAAAATTTTGCATCACACGTGTCCCGCATATAATGAATAGGGCTAAATATGGTACGTTGAGAAATATTTAATGTTAAATTTGGCCACTATTCTATTTCTTATGAGATTAGGGCATTTACTTTAGCATATTAGGCCATTTACTTTAGCATGTATCTATATAGGCTAAAATGTGTAATAATCGTAAAAAGATTTAAAAAAGGGATGCAAAATAACCTTTTAATATACATGGCCATTATGGTCTTAGCTCTATAAAATAGTTATTTTGTACTTAATTACATATGTTTTTATTATGTTCTAGGTATTTTAATTTCATTTTATTTAATTTTTGTCATTAGAGAGTATTTTTAAAGCTACAAAAAGGAAGAAGAAGAAGATTGGGGAGGAAGAATTTGGAGTTTGAGACACTTCTTTTTTAGTGAATTCTTTCACATTTTTATTTTCCTTATTTTTTAGATATTCTAGGAATGCTTGAATATTGGTCATTCATTGAGAGATGTTGTTAGACTTGAATGAAATTGGAAAATAGAATTTAGGTCTTGATCAATAATAGGGTACATGTGTAACTTAGAATATGAACATCTTTAGCGCATGTATGGCCATTTTTGAATGCTTGGACTTAATGAGTTTGCCTAATAAATTCCTCATAGGAATATAGAGGTTTTAATTAATATAAAAATTTCTACTAGTTTATAGGAAGAGGCGAGTAGGCAACTTCGTGCATTCCACGAATAATTCCATTAATTAAAACTGGTCACTTAATGAATAAAATACAGGAAATTAACTACATAAAATAGGAACCCTAGTGCTTACTTTTATTATTTTAGTTTTGTTTAATTTATTTTTTTTAATCTCATTACTTTCGTTTTTCTTTTTAATCAATCAAATAATCTTAGAGTTAATACAATTTCAGTAAGGGAAACTGATTGGATGGCATTTTTAATGGCCTCTTTAAAATAACTGACCATACTTTTTTTTCCCTAAATTAGGTAAATGGTCCTTCCTTATTAATTATAAAATCAAAATAAAAAAATCTTTCACTATTGTTTGGGAGAATTGAAGTTTCCAAACAAATCCAAGAATCCAAATTCCCGAAGCCTTCTATATGCTTAAGATTCTAGGAAAGAAATATTATTCTCTAGGAATTTAGGAATTTTTCTCTCTAAAATCCCTTACTAAATCATTCAAATGGCCAAAAATCTCTATTTATAGATGTTGGAACAACTCAATTTTCTCTTTGATTATGAACCGTTAGATTCTACCTGATCCTTTCAAACCGTCTGATTTATCTTTTGATGTGGTAGTTTTCTTAAGTTGATCTGAAGCATCCATTAGTTCTTCCTACGTCTGAGCGAATTCTTCTGGATCTTCATTATTGCCAGTTCTACTTCTAATACATCGCCGATCATCTTAAGTCTATATCGTTTCTTCCAAGTTTTCCAATCTCTCTAACTTCCTACTAGAACGACATTGTTTTATCATTAAATTCTTTTATTCCCTACAACTATTATTAATCAAAATAACCTTAATCGATGCTCTAGGTGGCCGATTTGATGGAGCATGGCACTAACTATATCTAGAGATACTGTGCAGTGAAAGAGGAGGGGGAGAGAGAGAAGAGAGAGAAAGTTAGGGTTTGGGGTTTTTATTAGAGTTTGTTATTTACGGATTTATTAAGGTTTAGCACTAATATATCAGGCTTTTAATTGCTAATATACTATGGTTTATTACTAATGTTCTTGGGTTTATCATTGATGGACTTAATATTACAGTTTATCACTGATGTACTCAGTTTTATCATTGACTTGTTATAGCTGATTAAGAATTAATTAAGGTTATTTTTATCATTTTGACTTTATAATTAATAATGTGGGGTCATTTCTCTAATTTAAAAAAAAAGTGTGATCATTTATTTTAAGAAGGCCTTTAAAAAGGTCATTAACTTCTACATCCCTTTGGATGATTAACAAAAATTAAATACAATTTCCATGAGAGTAATACTTTTCCTATTATTATATTACTTGTTTATGGGATATTATACACATATTGGAACGCCCCAAAATTAATTAAATGATATTGGTGAGTAAAATGGTTGATTAGTGTGCCATAATTAATATTTTAAACTTAATTTGAACATTTTATGGAATTTCTAAATTAATGATTGTTTTGATTATTTTGATGATTTTTAATTACTGTAAATTATTTTTATTTATTATTTTGAATTTTTAAAACAAAATAGTTCGTCAAAATGCTTGTTTTACAAAACCGTGGGCAACACACGGTTTTTACACAGTGAAACTGCCTATCATTTCCCTTTATTTAAACCCATCTCTCACTCTCTCCCTCTCACTCTCGCTAACACTCTCTCACTCCCCTTCTCTCTCGCCTATCTCTCTCTTCTCTCTCTGTCTCTCATTCTTTCTCAATTTCTCTCAAAATTTTTGAATCAAAATCAATCACAAGCTCGAGTCTAGTGGATTGGAGGCTCGGGAGTGTGATTGAGCAACCAAAAACATGATTTAAAGCTTCCATTTGAGGTTAGTTTCAAAATTTCAAAACTTTTCTAAATCTTTCTAATTTTGTGGCAATTTGAAATTTAAGCTTTTCTAGGTTTGGAAAACAATTAATCTAAGTTAGAGAAACTTATAATAACTAGTATCTAAGCTTGTTTGATCAAAAACGGATTTGAATCAAGATTTTTTATTTTTTCCTATTTTTCTCCATTTTTGGATTTTTCAAAAAATTTTGTGTAAATCTTGTTTTAATGCATTAAAAAGTAATGTACTATGTTTTTCTATCAACTATGATCATTATTTGTGCCTAGAATTTGAGAAAACAGGTTGAAATTCAAGATTTGGGCTCGGGGAGGCCAAAACCTATGCCTAGAAAATTTTAAATTTTTTTCAGATTGACAGGCCAAACTTTGTGTTCGGCAGGCCAGATTCATACGATCGATAGGCCAAACCTGAAAAAGTTCGACCGACCAGACCTGGACATCCGACAGGCTGAACTACACAGTTCGGCAGGCCGAACTAGGGTGACCGGCAGGCCGACTGAGCATGGTGAGATTTTGTGATTTTTCATCCATTTTCACTGTTTTGAACCCCGATTAAGATTTTAATGTCACAGTATGATTTAATAAGCTTAAATGGTACACTAGGACACCATGAGATAGTTTAGTAACATAGGATATCTCGAGCTAGATGCTGATAGACTTAGTTATGGTACGTTTAAGGTTGTTCATGGTTCTACGAAGCTAACGTGTAGCGGGCTGATAAGTTGGTTTTAGGCTAATTAATTAGATGATTCTCACTTAATATTTTTGTTAGTTTTGAGCAATTTAGAAGGATTTGATAGTGTTCTATGTTCTTTTGTAGGTTTTGAGGAAAAAGGATGCATGATAGCAAAGTACAGGACAAAACAGACAAAAAATGAGCAAAATTGGATATGGGGACAAAGTGGAGCCTAGGCGCCACTTCATGGGCGCCTAGGCGCTCATACAGATAAAAGTTACATACAAAAACCCGAGAGCAAAGCGCCTAGGCGCCACAACTTAGCGCCTAGACGCCATTCTAAGGAGAGGCAAACCAACACTACGGCGCCTAGGCACCAGTTCGAGAATTGCCCCATGACGCTGATTAGCACCTAGGCGCTACAATCATGGCGCCTAGGCGCCATTACGAAGCCTAGGCGCCAGAAAAATGGAGCCTAGGCGCCAGTGCGATTCCAACTCGAATTCCAACGTAATTTTGTTCCAAAATTGCCCCTCTAAACCCTAGTGTATAAATAGAACATTATAGAGGGTTTGAGAACGAATTTTTGACAGAGAGAACCTATAGAAAAGAGGAGAGAACTCACTACTTTTGGAGGAGAAGATCGGTGCAACCGGAGACGGATTCTATCTTCCCATCCAACCATACAGTTCTTCTCTTCTACTCCTCATGTTTAGGACATTATTTAGGATGAATTTTTGTTTCATTATGAACTAATTTTCCTTATTCTAGGGCTACGATGTAGCCAGATTATGAATGTTCATATTTATTTAACTTAATTTCATTCGATGTTTATTCATTATTTATGCTGAGTATTTGATCTAATCTTAATGCTTGTAAAAGTCTGCGCACCTTTTACATGATTTGTGATTTAATTTGAGGCTGAGAAGCAATAATTAAATTAGACCATGATTGAATGCCATGAGATCATCATAGGATAGAGATATCTATGAGACTTGTGTAACACTGTGAATTTCTTATGCTTAATGAATCTTGGTATGTTTAGAGTTTCCACGGAAATGTAGGAAATTTGCTAACTAGGATAAATTATTAATGCTTGAGAAAGATTAATGACTGTCTTAGAGAAATTCGTTACCAGCATAGGAGTAAATATTAATTGAGTAAATTAAATAAATTGGATAGGATTAATCTGGTGAGTCAGAAACCTTAGAAGTCTTAATCTATTGAATTCTCTCCTGTTAAAGTACAATTTATCAATCATCATTAATCTAGTTTGTCTTACTTTTGCCATTTTATCACTCCATTACTTCATATATCTTAGTTGTTCAAATAGAATTAGAGTTAGAGTAATTTGGTACTTAGTGACAATTAGTCCTCGAGGGAACGATCTCTACTTTCACTTTATTACTTGTTAACGATACGTGCACTTGCGTTAGAAAATCCACAATAAGTTTTTGGCGCCGTTGCCAAAGATTAATTTGTTTTCATTAATATCGAATAAAATAACTCTAGTTTTGCTTTGAATTTGTCTTTTAGTTTTATTAATTATAGTTGTTTGTAGTTCTTCGTTGCAGGAATTCTATCTAGGTGCATGCGAAGGTCTGGGAGCAGTGACTTATTTCCTCTCGATTTTGAGATAGAACGCACTTGTCGGAGGAATAGGAAGGAAAGGAGAGAAGCTCTCAATCAGTTGCAAGACACTATGGCTGATCCGAAAGAAGTTCGAAATGAGGCCCATCCACCAATGGCCTTAAGGGACTATGCATTACCAACTGCGACGGGTATCCAACCGGTCATAAGAAGGCCAGCTATTGGAGCTAATAATTTTGAGCTAAAGCCGGTGACTCTACAGATGAT
>CAMOHE010047951.1:0-51274 GCA_946598075.1 Artocarpus hirsutus
TAAGGTGACTCTCCTTCCAATCAATTGAGAGAACCCAAAGCTAGTGTTCGTGATTTGTGAACAAGAGCTCTCAGGGAGTTTCAGATTCTCACCAGTAGAGTATCACTCTTAATCTCTCTATTGATCTAAATAACTCATTAGACTCACTCCCTATTTATAGAGGTTGGGTCTAGGGTCATTCCTTATCAGATAAGGTCTCAAAAATTCAAAACAGAACCAAATTCGAGTCTATATTGGATAAGATACGCGTAAAAATGCGTGAAAATGCGTGATTTTTAATTCACGCATAGGCAGGCCGAACTTTTTCATAGGCAGGCCGAACTTGCCTGATCGGCAGGCCAAACTTTAAGTTCGACATGTCGAACTGCCGAAATAAAAATCACACGAATCTTTTATTTTCCACCCAATATTCTATAGGATAAAGCCTCAGTTTTAATTCAAATAACCTAATAGAGAAGTTATCAAATTAAAACAACTTTATCTAGATAATCTCTAAGAAAATAAATAGATTCCTAATTATTCTACAAGTTTATCTTGATTTAATTTATCCAAAATTAAATCAACTGATAAACAGACAAGAATTATCTGACCCCAATAATTCAACAAGTTTATCTTAAATTAATTTTGTTCACAAAATTAATTCAACCGACAAACAGACATGAATTAATTGATTCTTTCAAATTTTCAACCAATCTAATAAATCGACATAAGTCACCAATTATTGTAAAAGAACGCCGTATCGTTACAGGATTTTGTGAGCTAGCAAAGGGAACCAAATGGACCTATATAGTTCAAGCTCCTGATAATTATAAAACCCAATATCCCAGATATACATTTCATAATTATCAAGTCCAACGCTACTCCACTAAAAGCTTGGAGCTGCACTCTCGAACTCTATAGAATTACGAAGCCCGTATAGCTAAGTCTCCATGACATATCATAGTGTATCGTATCCCCATAGAATTATCCATAATCGGCTTAAGGACAAGTTCTGTCTTACCTTTTCGATTATTTTTATCTTACGTTCCATTACCTCACCATTGGAAAACTTACCATCCAAAGATAGTATACTATTCGGTTACACCTATGTATCCAAATGGTTGAGCGCTTCAGTTTTTCAATTATAGGATAACACATATAAGATGATATCACTATTCCTAAAGAGGAGTTATGGATTCCATATCTATGAATAACAGGTCTACGTCATCAAGAGTCATGCCTCCAACATACCGGCATGTATACCACTATTAAGATGTGGGTGTCACCCTTTGGCACATCAAAAGACACAAGTCAAGACAATGAGCCCTCTAGTCATCTCAGGATTAAGATGCAATACAAATGATTGTCTAAAGTGAATCGATTTGCCAAGACAGAATTATTAATTCAAATCAATTTACTTTATGTCCTGATTCAACACATCGTTACCTATGACAACGTGCTAATGTTTCTATTCACGGAGTCCACCTCCGATGGTCAAGACAAACCATCTCCCAATAGGGATATAGACAACATAACAATCTTTACATGAATAAAGCGCCCAACTTTATTCCCTTGATTGCGGATCTTATGATTTAGACCGTCACCTTAAGAATCATGTCTTTTGCATAATCTGTCCATCATATGTCCAATTCTTAAAGGTTTAGACCGACAGTCTCAGACTATTGTTTGCTTATCATATATTCAATAAATATAAACGTAAAGAGGACAATATTTGGTATATATATAAATAATAAATTCTTTATTGATAAAAATGTCTCCAAAAACTCATTACATTTTTACTCCATTAGGGCATACATGTCTAACAGCTTGTTGAATTCTGAGTTAGGAATTATCGTTGTAAGGTTGTGATATTTTTAAGGTTTTAACACTTAAACACATTGTATGTTTTACATGATTGTGTTATCTTAGTAAATAATTGTTGTATGTTTGCTTATGTTTGTTATATGATTCTTTATTGTAGATTAAAAAGTCTAAAACCACATTATCCTCGATACTTGATAAAAACCAATCAACCAGTAAGAACTATAATGATTGGAAATGGAACCTGAACATCATCCTATTTTTTGAGAAACTAAAATTTGTGCTGAGGACACCCTGTCCTCCCGAGCCTATGGGAGATTCTAATAATGAGCAAACTCTAGTGCATGATTGTTGGAAAGATGCTAATGATTAGGCCTGCTATTATGTTATGGCCAGCATAAATAATGTGCTGTAGGCTCAACATGAAGATTATAAGATTACGAAGCAGATCTTGGATAATCTTGAAGACATTTTTGGAGGCTAGGCCCTAATTGTAATGACCAAGGGGAAAATTCATTAATAAAATATAATATTTAATTGGATTTGATTAATGAATTTATCCACATAAATCCTATTTTTGTAAACAATTACAATAAAATATAGAATACAGTGCTGATAGAAAGTTTCACTGTAAATTTGTTAAGATGCTGAATATTAATAAATATAGATTTTGTGAGTTTAAGTACTCAAAAATTTGTAAATAATATCCAAAAAATAAATTTTATATCACAATTAATTGTAGAATTGTGATATAAATGGTTGGATAATTAAGGTATAAATAAGATAGAAAATCTGCTAAAACCCTAAACCAGTGCAAAGGGGGTCCGATGTGGTATAGATATACTGCTAAAGGAAAACATAGATATAAGAAATGCTATGTTTGGCTTCCAAAAGTAAACTACAGGCAAAGTAGAATATCTTCTACAGTTTAAGAATATGTTTTTCACTAGTTTTACCATGGCAGTATAAGAAAAATATTGTATGGTGAAAAATTATACTGTGTAAAGTTTTTGGGCCCACCAAGTAGACACCCATTGGAATCTTATTGGGCCACCCTGGCATAAAAGGTGGCCCAATCACAATAAGCCACATTAGTCACCCAATTGATTACTTGGTGACTCACTGCTTTTTTTTTTTTTAAAAATGTAAGAAGATAAGTATGAATTAAAGCATTTAACATTAAAACCAACTCATTTCTTCTTCCTCCCAAAACTAGCAGCCATAAGAGCTCATTTTTCAAAAATTTTCCCAAGCCCAAGTTCTTGCAAAATTATTCCCACTAAGTTTCAAGCTTCAAGATTAAGGTTTTGAAAACTTTTCAAGGTAAGAAATCCTAACTTTTTCTTGAATTTTCTTGGGGTTTTCATGAGATAAGGACGGGATTTTGACAAGAATCTCTTTTATGTAAAACATGTCTAGGAAAGATTTCAAAGAAGACCTTGGAAGGCTAAGATCATCAATTCTTCCTTTGGTAAGTTTAACTTCTCAAATCTAAAGTTTAGTTGGTTTTGTTTTTGGATTTTGATTTTTCTTAGGCATGCGGTTATTCAAGCAAATTTGTGGTTTAATCTCTTGAGTATATGGTTATGACATGGTGGTGTTGTTGAAATTAAGGTTTAAATGTGAAAATCATGGGTTTATATAAAAGTAGGATAGCTTTGTAATTGTGATGTTAGTTTTGAAACAAATGATGATTTGACATGAAAATGGTTTTAGGAAATGTTGAATCTACCTTCACAGTGATTGGAATACTGTTTTAGAGTTGATTTTTACAAAAAAGACCCAAGGACTAAATTGCAAAGAAAAATTTTTTCTCGACAGATTTGAAAAATGACCAAAAACACCCCTGTACAGTGGGAATTTTGAAAAAATTAAAACGTGAAAGTTTTAGATCTCGACGAAATTATTTGGAATTCCAGACAGTTCATTGAAAATCGTGCTCGTTTATGAGTTATGGATTTTACAAAATTTGTTAGAATTAAAAAAATTTTTAAAGGACAAAAATGTCATTTTGCAAAAGTATTTTGGGTATGGTATTTTGTGCAAATATGATTCTTAAGAAAAATGAAAAATTATGGTTTAAAGAAATTATTTTTAGTTCCGAGGATAAAATTGTCAAAATTTTCAAATAAGGCTGAAGTTGCAAAGTTTTATTAAAATGGGGCATTGATTAAAATAAGGAAACCCGACACCCCAGGGTATTGTTTTAAAATTAATAAGCAACAATTTTTGCTAAATAGAAAAATTGACCTCGAAAAATTTAGAAAGACACATCGACGGCAAAATTGTGATTTTACCATAAGTGTCTTGAATTGCTTCGAAACATTCTAAATAGGAAAAGGGATTATTAATAAGATTTTCGCCCTTCGTTAGAAACGATAAAGTAGAATAAGATACGGGAAAGGAAATGTGGCTAATAGCATTATAATTGGTCAAACAGGACCCTAGAAGATTAGGAAAAGAGGACTGAGATCGGCTAGCACAGCAACCTAGACAAGTAAGTATCAATCCCACCTACAGTATGAAATTATAGGTATAAAATGAGATATACACATATGATTATGTACCTGTGTGTTTATCAAGATGTATACCTGAGTGTGTACAATAATATAGTACTTGTGCGTATATTTGATGCATGCTTGTGTGTATATTGATATGTGTACCTATGATTATATAAAATATATACCTGTGTGTACTATACAGTAGAAGAGTATTTATGTTTTGTGTATAATATGTGAATATGACCTCATGCATGGTATGGTAACCATAATAATTGAACTGGTAAATATACCACCAGAAATAAGAAGAGTGTCGTACCGACTCCTGACTCAAGGGGAGTTCAAGGTTATGGTATGGTCACGGTGTCACGTAGACTTATGTGCGCAATGGTACGAACACTTGGGCCCTAGCTAAAGATAAGAGACGATAAGGATAAATAATGTTCATAAGAAAGCATAACTAGATCATGCATTTTAGGGAACATTGCATGTGGGGCTGTGTTTGGACTTATTGGGCGTAAGCTCACTTAGGGGGTGTTTGGTAGTGGTGGGAACCACTCAGTTCCCACCACAAACTCAGTTATGAACAGTAAAAAGTTCTCACAAGCTACAGTAATAATATAAAAAATTGCTACAGTATAAAACTCTTACATGTTACAGTAAAAGTGGTTGCCACCACTGGTTCCCACCACCCTTCCAAACACCCACTTAGTGTTTCATGCTTTAGGAATTTCTACAAGGAGGTTAGAATGAATTCACTATTCAGCTGGTGAAGGAATATGTGTAATGTGCAAAACGAGGTATGAAAATCACCGCAGTTATGTTTCCACTATTTAATATTTTAAGATATTTTGAAACTAGAAGTATGAAAGTTGTAGTAGAGTTAAGTAAGACAAAACCTCTCGTGAAAATATTTAGTAAACAATATTGTAAAAGAAAGTTTGTTTATGAAAATATATGTATAAATTTATATTATGAGGGTTGCTTAAATTCGCACGTGTAATATATTTAAAAAAAAAGTATTCCCAAGTTTTTCATCAATACATAAGTAAGAAAAGCATTTTATCATAGCCCAAAAAAGGCGGGTTATGACACTAACAAAACAGCAAGGGGCACTTCGAAAACTTCTAAACTGCAAACAAAGGCTGTGGACGTCTATGAAGCAGCATATGATGTTAGTCATGGGTTACCTCATTGAGGCTCAAACCAATGGAGCTGACATTGATGCCGAAACATAGATGACTATGGTCTTTGAGACTTTATCTAAGGAGTTTATTCCGTTTAGAGCTATCTTTAATTTAAGCAGTAGACGAGATATGACCTTGATTAAGTTGATGAAGCAGTTATAGAAATTTAAACTTATGATCAGGGAAACTCTTGCGGGTGGCAAGGCAAACATGGTGGCAGCGTCTGGTTCCAATCCTAACCCAGGGAATGAAAAGAAGCAATGTGCCAAGAAGGGGATGTCTTCTATTCTTGCAAACAACATGAATAAGAAGAAGAAAAAGAAGAACCCCGAAGAAGCTCAAGTGCTTGTTTTGCAGGAAGGTTGGGTACATTAAAAAGAATTGCAAGGACTTCCTTTCTTGAGGAGGTAGCTATGATCTGCTGGTTGGTTGAGGAATCCAGTGACACTTGGGTAATAGATTCTGGATCGACTAATCATGTTTGTGTTTCTCTATAGGGGTTCAAAGAAACGAGAAGTCTGCTTCATGAAGACTTCACGCTACGGATGGGCGACAGAACCTTGTTTGCTGAAGTAGTGGGAGACATTCATCTTTACTTTGATAATTATAGGAGTTTATTTTTGCAAGATTGTTTTTATGTTCATAAATTGAAAAGGAATTTAATTTCTGTAGCTTGTTTATTTAAAGACTATTATGTAGTTGCTTTAAATAATAAAGTGGTGATTCGTAAAAATAAATCTTTTATCTGTAATGGATGGATGCAAAATAATCTATATTTTAAGATGGACTTGCTATTGAACACTGAGGTTAATGATAATTATTTTAAAAGACTTAAGACTTCTTACTCTAATAAGATTTATCTTTGACATTTGTGACTAGGTCATATTAACCTGAATAAGATTTAAAGGTTGGTAAGGGTTGGACCTTTAAATCATTTAAAAGTGGAATCTAGACCATAATGTGAATCTTGTTTGGAGGGTAAATGACCAAAAAACCATTTGGGTCTAAGAGCAATAGGGTCGAAGGGGTTCTAGAACTTGTGCATAGGGATGTATACGGAACGATGAACATCTGGGCACGAGAAGGGTATGAGTACTATGTCACTTTTATTGATGATTACTCAAGATATGGGTATGTGTACCAAATGCACCACGAAAGCGAACTTATGATAAGTTCGGGGAGTTTTAGGCTAAAGTAGAAAAGCAAATAGGTAGACCCATAAGGCACTTCGATCTGATTGAGGTGTTAAATATCTTTTTGATGAGTTCTTGGGACACTTATTAAAGAATGGGATTTTATCCCATTTGACTGCGCCGGGTACTCCACAGTAGAACAGCAAAGTTAAGAGAAGGAATGGGACTTTGTTGGATATGGTTAGGTCCATGATGAGTTATTCATCATTGCCTTTATCTTTTTGAGGATATGCACTATGAACCGTATCTTATCTTTTGAACAATGTGCCATCAAAATTGGTTCCTAAAACTCCTTGCAAGTTGTGGATAGGGAAAAAGACATCCTTAAACCATATTCACATATGGAGATGCCTGGCTCATATCCTATTTAGGAAAGTGAATAAGTTGGAAGCACATTCGATAGTTTGTGAGTTCATAGAATATTCAAAAGGGACTAAAGGGAGTTATTTCTATAACCTAAAGGAAAATAAAGTCATGATTTCAACTAATGCAACTTTCTTAGAGAAAAGTTACATGGACGGCTTTAAGCCTCAAAGCAAAGTGGTGCTTGAGGAGTTGAGGAGTGATTCGATCATTCTAGGGGTTCTGAATGATACGATTCCAATAAGTGTAGAAAACCAACCAAACTTGAACAACAACCTAAGGGGCTTCAGCGTAGTAAAAGGATCGGGCATCAACCCAAGAGGTATATATTCAATGGTGAGTCCTTCTTGGTTGAACTGGTTGAACATGACAGGGATCCTTACACTTACAAAGAGGTTATGGAAGATGTTGATTTGAAACTCTAGATAGAGGCCATGAACATAGAGATGAAGTCTATGGAGACTAATCAGGTCTGGGAACTTGTAGATCTTCCCAAAGGGGTAAAACCCATAGGGTATAAGTGAATCTATAAGAGAAAGAGAGGAATGGATGGAAAAGTCAAAACCTATAAGGCTAGACTTGTAGCTAAGGGATACACGCAAAAGGAAGGAATCGATTATGAGGAAACCTTTTTGCCTATAGTGATGCTTAAGTCCATATGCATTCTCTTGTCTATAGCTACCACTCATGACTACGAGATTTGATAGATGGATGTCAAGACGGCCTTTCTAAATGGCTATCTTGATGAGTTCATTTATATGGAACAGCCAGACAGGTACAAGGCTAAGGGTCAAGAGGATAACGTTTGTAAGATACTAAAGTTAATTTATGGACTTAAGTAGGCTTTCCGTTCTTGTAACATAAGATTTGATCAAGTGATCAAGACTTATAGGTTCGCACAAAATGTAGACAATTCATGTGTTTACAAACACATTCTACTTTATGTAGATGACATTCTCCTAATTGGCAATGACGTTAGGGCGTTGTTGTCAATCAAATTATGGTTGACCAAGTAGTTTGACATGAAAGACTTGGGTGAAGCTAATTATTTTCTTAGTATCCAGATTTTTTGGGATTGGAAGAACAAAATGATAGCTTTATCCCAAGGGAGTTACATAGATAAAATTCTCCAAAGGTATGTAATGTAGGATTCCAAGAAAGGTGGGTAACCATCTAGGGCTAGAATTACTCTTTCTAAGAAAGACTCACCAAAGTTTGATGAAGAAAGAGAATACATGAAGAAGGTGCCTTGTGCTTCGGCAGTTGGTAGTCTCATGCATGCCATACTTTGCACACGACTGGATATTGGTCATGCAGTTGAGATTGTAAGTTGATTTCAATCAGATCTAGGACCGAACCACTGGGTTATGGTCAAGCATATTTTCAAGTACCTGAGAAGGACTTGAGGGTATATGCTTATGTACTCGGATGAGGATTTAACACCTCTCGGATACACTAACTTGGATTTCCAATCCTGTTTGGATTTGAGAAGATCAACTTCAAGTTTTATGTTTACTTTGGGTGGAAGTAAGATTGTTTGGATAAATGTCAAACAAGATTGCACTTCGGATTCAACAATAGAGGCCAAGTATGTGGCAGCTAGTGATGCTTCGAAAAAAGCAGCATGGCTCTACAAGTTCCTTGGGGATCTTGAGGCTGTTCCTAGTATGGATAAAGCGGTATCAGTAATTGTGATTACAGTGCGGTGGTAACTAATGCTAAGGAACCAAGATTTCACAAGAACAGTAAACATATTGATCAGAAGTATCATGTGATAAAGGACTTTGTAGAGGTCGGGCATGTTGTTATATGCAAAATTGCATCTGAAGACAATTTAGCTGATCCATTCACAAAGACACTAACTGCAAGAGTTTTCAAGAGGCATTTGGAAGCTATGGGGGTGCCAGATTTGTCATATTTACTCACTTAGTGCAAGTGGGAGATCGTAAGACATGTATGCCCTAAGGAGTAAAAATGTAATACGTTTTTGGAGATATTTTTATCAATAAAGAGTTTATTTATTATTCATATACTAAATTGTTATCCTTTTTACGTTCATATTTGTTGAATGTATGATAAGCAAACAAAAGTTTGAGACTCTCGGCCTAAGCTTTTAGAATCAGGCATATGATGGACAGATTATACAGAAGACATGATTTTAAAGGTGACAGTCAAATTATAAGATCCACAATCGAGGGAATAAAGTTGGGCACTTTATTCATTCAAAGAATGTTATATTGTCTATATCTCTAACATAAGATGGTTTGTCTTGGCCATTGGAGGTGGATTCTACAAATAGAAACATTGGTGCATTGTCATAGGTAATGATACATTAGATCAGGACGTAAAGTGTAATTGATTTGGATTAATAATGCTGTCTCGGCAAATCAATTTACTTTAGATAATCATATGTGTTGTATCTTAATCCTAAGATGAATGATGGACCCGTTATCTTGACTTATATCTTTTGATGTGCCAAAGGGTGACATCCATATTTAATGATGGTACGCATATCGATACGTTGGAGATATGACTCTTGATAGCGTAGACTTGTTATTCATAGATATGAAATTCATAGCTTCTCTTTAGGAGTCGATGATATTCTCTTGTATACGTTATCCTGTAATTGAAAAACTAGAGCGCTTAACTATTTAGATACATAGGTGTAACCAAATAGTATGCTGTCATTGGATGGTAAGTTTTTCAATGGGGTGATAATGGAACGTAAGAGAAAAATAATCGAAAAGGTAAGACAGAATTTATCTTTAAGCCAATTATGGATATCCTATGGGGAAACGATACATTATGATATGTCATGGAGAATTAGCTATTTGGGCTTCGTAATTCTATATAGTTCGAGAGTGCAGTTCTAAGCTTTTAGTGGCATAGCCTTAGAGTTGATAATTATGAAATGTATATCTAGGATATTGAGTTTTATAATTATCGTGAGTTTGAACTATATATGTCCATTAGGTCCCCTTTGCTAGCTCATAATAACTCCTATAATAATAAGACATGCTTTTCCAATAAATTTGTGGCTTATATTAAATTATTAAATTCACTGAAATTCGATAGGATTAGATAATTCATGTCTGTTTATCGGTTGAATTAATTTTTGTGAAAAATTAATTCAAGATAAACTTGTTGAATTATCTAGAATATTTATTTACTTAGAGTAAAACAGATAACTTTTTTATTAGGTTATTTGAAGTAAAACTAAGGGTTTATCCTAAGAATCTCGGGTGGAAAATAAAAGATTCATAAGGATTATTTATCGTAAGTTCGGCAGACAGGTCTTTAGGTTTGGCCTGTTGATGAAGTAAGCTCAGCAGGCCGATTTGCTAGCTCGGCCTGTCGACCAAACGATAATTTGATCATGCGTTTTTATGTGATTTTATCAGATATTGATTTAGATTCAAATTTTTGAGGCCTTATCTAATAAAGACTAATTCCTGGGTCTAACCTCTATAAATAGGGAGTAAGACTCATAAGTTATTTTGATTGGTTGAGTGATCAAGGGTGAGCACTCTATACTGTGAGTCTCTGAAACTCCTTTGAAAAGCTATTTTGTTCACAAATCACGAACCTTAGTTCTGGGTATTTCTCAATTAGTTGGAAGGAGAGTCACTGGGGAAGAGCTGTAGGACATGTGCCCATACGTACTCCGATCGTAGATAGAGAATAGCAAAGAAGACCAGTTAATTGAGACTCTTCTAGAACGCTATTCTCTTTATCAATTGCTGGAGTTTTTTGAGATATAAGGTTAGTAAGATCTGGTTAATTTATGCATATAGCGTGTTAAACTTGTGTTTTGAAAAATCTCTGGTATAAAAATTTTTAAATTTCTGCTGTGTATTTTTTTCTAATAAGTTAGACCTAAAATTTTAAATTTGACATTTCAAACTCTAATAATTGTGCATTAATTGACGTATGTTAATTAATTGGACTGCCTTGTCAAAAATTATAAAATTTAAAATCTTAAATGCTAAATTTAACAGTTTAAAGTGCAACGTGTAAACGAGGATAAAATAAAGTGTATGAGTGCAATTTCTCCTTATTAATTAAATATTATGCTGAAAATACATGTTAATCGTTACAGAAGGATGCCCCCCAGAGCATAGCTCGAGATGGATGCTGTACGTTTTGGGTAACCACAAACCAGTCTGTAGACTCCCAAAAACTTGCTCTCTATTTTGACAGCGCCCTTTTGTTCTATGTACTAGATCATAACATTCTACAGGTGTCACACTATTACGTTGTTTGTACCCTTTTGCCAGAGCATATCTTCTGCCCAGAAGATTTCAGCATTTTTTTTTTCTTGTCATGCATGAACTTCTTGTGCCAGTCAATGGAGGGAATATACATTTATTTCCCTCCTTAGCCATTAAAGAAAATATCTTTCTATGAATATGGCAAGATTACTCCCATTGCAATAATGGCAAAGCCCACGAAAAAAGTCAGATGAAAAGCAGTTCATATCCCAACTCTTTTCTATTTAACGGTCCACAAAAGAAGCTCCATTGGGGGTTATTTAGTCAAAACAATTGAAGTTGAGAAGAGTGTCTAGAAATGGCAAGAGGCTGTCAAACATAATGACTACAAAACTTTTTTGTCGTACGGTTCATTATTATTCCCTCTCATCCATGTATGATTCTCTCTGTCCCTTTCCCTTTCCCTTTTCCCTTTTCCCTTTCCCCTTTTCCCTTTTCATATATTTTCATTAGTGCTTTTGACACTGTTATAAATAGACCCCTTTTTGCTAGCTGGTAACAAATTGAGTTGCTCTTTTGAAAGGTGAGGAGTAGGAATAATGAAGGAGAAAGGTGCTCCCAAGGGATGCATCAAGAAAACTAGGGGTCCTTGGAAAATTAAGAAAACCTCAAAAGATGGCCAAATTGTTACCAAACTTCGATTTCCGACAGAGAGGGAGCGACAAAACAGTAAGCAAAGAGAGCATCAACGCCGGTCAATAACTCGGAAAATTTTTGAGGGACTTAGGTTGTATGGCAACTACCAACTTCCTAAGAATGCTGATACTAATGACTTGTTGAAGGCACTTTGTGAGGAGGCAGGTTGGCATGTTGAGGAAGATGGCACCATTTATAAGAAGGTAAACTTCGCAATGAAATTATCTTGTTCTCGGTAAAATATTGTATATTCTTTTTTTTTTTTTTTTTTTTTTTGTGATGCATGAAAATATACATTTTTTATTTGGTTTGGTAGGAGTCAGCAAGTTCTAGAAAGATGGATGCTCATGAAATGCATGCAAATGTTGCATCAAAGGATCAAGACTATAGCACATGCAACAACCACGGATGGACAACAACCAATTCATTGCTGCCACGTGAATCTCAAAACTTCTTAAAGTTGTTTTCAAATAGTTAAACTAAATATATGGAAGAAAAATAAAATAGTGTAATAATAAACGGTGGTAAGCATGATAACGCATCTTTCATTTTATTCACAGTTTAAATTTGGAAAGCATTTTTAAGTATAAGTACACTATTAGGAATTAAATATCAAGTTTTGGAACTAGGTTTGCTAAATTTGATGAAGATTGTGTAATGTACTTTTGATGAAGTAGAAGAATTGAATGAGAAACGCAAAGTTTAGTGGTTGTATATTTATTTATTTATTTTAGCGAGGAGGTATAAATAGGTCACTTGAATTTGTTAGTTATAAGCTGAGTTATGGTAGCTTCTATTGATAATTTTCTCCTTTTTTTTTTTTTCCTGAGTGAAGATGTTTTTACATTTCGAAGGAATCTTAATGAATGTAATGTATGTTAATGTCCCCTTCTTTGCAGTTGGCCGTAATGTCCCTTAGTTGTAACAAGAAACTATAAATTATGGATGTAAAAAGACATGAATTAAACCAATTCAATCTAGAAAGCCTGTTTATCAAACAACGTGTTGACAGATGTATGGAGAAAATGTCAGGGGATGAGTTTTCATATAGTAGTAATTTTTAGAAAAAATAGACTTTAGTAAAGAAATGCATAATAGCCACAAAACAGACCTTTTAGAATCACTTTTCATGCCAGTTCAACCACAATATCTTTATTCAAAAAAAAAAACCAATATTGCTAGTGATTCACGCATGAAATTACAATCAGAGATGACTATCATGGGATAGATAGGCAATTGTTTTCAAGAAAGATTGTTCGATAATATTAATTGGTATGGCATGATTTAAGCAATTAGTTGCACAAAAGTGAATATGCGTTGGTATTCTAATCTGTGTTTTTCTTTTCTTTTTTTTTTTTTGGGTTGTTGTTGAAGACTTAAAAACAAATCTTGTAATTCCCACCAAGGTACTAGAGGGCAAAATAATAAAGGACCACTCTGTCTTGATTTTGTTGTAGAAATTGTCCAAAAGTCAAAAAGACAAGAAGTAACTACCTTTCCTTATACAGCCAATTCTAGTTACAATTCATGATCTCTCGTATATCAGACCAGTACAGTTTTTCTAAAGAATGAAAACGTTTAAAACAATACCCTCAGGAGTTGGGAGTTGAACCATGCCGGTACAAAAAGACATCCTTTTTTTCCCATTGCAATGTGAAAGCCAAAAGGCAAAGCCTCTCAAAGAATGTTCACATTTGTTTTTTTTTTTTACAGGAAATGGAAAAGCAACTCGTTCCATACGTCGGGTATTCCAGGCAAGCACCAATGTATGCAATCAGAGTAGCTTGGAGGGTTGGACAATTGCTCTGGCTTCAGAGACTCCCAAAACTTGCGGTAGATCGACGGATGACCATCTTTTCGATACTCTGAAAGCTGGGTAATGTTGATGACCGAAACCTTTGAACCCAACTTGTTGAGGACATTCTCCACCATTCGCATTGTAGGCAGGTCAGAACCACTTCCCCAGTAACTCTCCAAGCCTATAGGAGTTTTCTCACTATAGCAATTACCTTCACTTCCTGGCTTCCATTCTCGACTCCTGAGATTATGACAAATACTTTTTGGCTTTAGATTTTAGTTAGATCCCAAAAAACAAGAAGACGACGCTACAAATGACAAACCCCGCGGTCACTTTCCAAGACTTGGTGGTTTTGCATGGTGACAACGAGTTGCTATGTAATTTTGTCCACATTTATTTTTTACTAAAAAATAATTTTGTCCACAAAACGATTACATTATACTTCTGTAAATGTCATTTTGCACAACTTCTGATTGTAATGATGGAAAAGGTCCATCCATTCGTAACATCTCTTAGCCAAATATTGACAATCGAAATCTAGCTTTAACATGCAATCAAGCACACTTTTCTCGAACAACTATAGGGTAAACTCCACAAAGCATGGCTCCCTGCTAATCAAGACTAAATCATCGGAGACAAAGAAATAGTCCTAAACTTGACATAAAACATGCAGGAAAAAAGCCTAATTGAAGGCTTCATTAGGTGTAAATGTATTGAAAGTGTTGACAACATTGCAGATTTTCATTAAGATTAAAGGGATAAAAAATAATATTGCAGGAGAGAGGTCCAGCACGTACCAAAGGTGGGTAGGAGACATTGTAACAAAAAACACCCGCTTCTTAAGAGGATCCACATTAGATGCAACCCAATCAGCCCAAGCTCCCATGGCCAATTCCATGGCTCCAAGACCATCTAACTCTTCACATATGCCACTTTCTTCGGTACTCCATCTGCATTAGTGGGAGAGCCAATTCAGATGCTTGTGCATGAAGTTCTAAAAAATATTTTTTTTCCAACTTAAACCTGTACTATTGTTGTTAGCATACTTACAGCAGCTTAACCGGGCCTTGTCTCCACCATAGGTATGTGTTGAAAACTAATATATCAGCATGCTCCCATTGTGATGAATGCTTGAGAACAGAATCAGGACGAATTATCCGGTCATCCAATCTATGATTCACAGGATCATCAGAATTTGATTCTACAAGAAGTGGTGCCCAGAGAAATTCAATAGTTGCATTGTATTCCTGCAAATTTGAAAACGAACAAATGAAGAACATGGCTATAAAACTTTGTCAACGTCAATTCAGCTATTCATCCTACGCATCATGCAGCTAGATGAAATGTAACCACCAAATCACCTATTTCATAGATTCAAGAATCATATCATATCATGATTGACTTCTCGGGCGTATTGTAGAGATGGTATGAGATTATTTTCCCATGGATTTAAGAGAATTTGTTTATGGGTTGTAATTCATGCCGCAACTGAAAACCTACCTGGTTTGAACAAAGGTTCGGTCAAGTTGACTTGTCATGCAACATCTTAGAGAAATTGCTTACTCACCTCTGCCCTGAAAATGGTAAGAGGGGCATTTGGCGACATGGATTTTTTATCTGTAGGGATAACCGACTGTAGCAAACACACCATTGATATCCATTGCCCTCTGTTCAATGAATCCCCCACAAACATTAGCCTTTTCCCTCTCAACTTCTCCCACATTTCAGTCACATTCCACCTAAAAGTGAAAAACAACCATCAAATGTATAATAAAATAATAATTAAAAAAAAGCGATACTGTCCACATGAGTAACATATCATTCTTGATTACAGGGAATACACGTTTTGATAACATCCTAATTATATGGCTAAACATCCTGCCACTTAGTGTAAATTCTCTAATGTCCCAACGCTGGTAGTTGTAGAAAGAAAATAACCAACTGTGAAATAGGCATTGGAGCTTCCAGTTCTTATAAAAAAAAAAAAAAAAAAAAAGTTATAAGGAAACTTCTCTTACAAGAAATCGCGAACAAAACCAACAATACAAAGAAGATACGCTAACAGTTATCACATAAGTTATTTACCCTTCTTTCGTAGGAAACGCTTATTCTTGTCCTCACAAGTAAACCAGAAAACATACCAATTGCACAAGTTAAACTACTGTCATTGTGCTCCAACTTGCCTTTGTAGGATAATTAAAAAGCCTCATTTTACTCCAACTCAAATGGTCTACAAGAAAATACTTAAAAAAAAAAATGAACCGTAAAGTAAAAATTGGGGACTCACCCCAGTTCCATACAAGCAAAACACAGCCATCCAAAGAAGTACATTTCCAAGAATTTCCTAAAGAACAAAACCAAATCAAAACCGAACTCTACCTTCATCACACAAATTATATACCATTCTTAACTACATAAAAAATGATTTTTCTTGTCCCCACAAGTAAAGTCCAATAATTACATTACGAAACCAGGCGAATTCAAATACTTCCATTAATCTCTAAAACACAACCATCACTCTAACGAGTAACACATTTCCAAGAATTTGCCAAACATAAAAACAATTACTAACCGACCTCTTCAAATTACAACCATGGGGTTGCCATCTCCAGTATCGGTACCCCCAATCGTCCCTCCCATGCTTGTGACACGCCAACTGGTCCGACATGTACGGACACCCTGACTCATTGTACAGCGGATACGACGTGTTGTCGAACACCCACTTGCCGAAAAACACATCACACTTCTCATCCATACTCTTTCTCCGGCGCCGAAGTGTACCGGTGCTATCCGTACGCCTGACGGTCCACTCGATTTTCCAGCGACTGTACTTTCTAGTGGAGTTGCATTTACTGAACCTATCGATAACCTCTGAAAGAAAAACCCAAAAAAAAGAAAAAAGAAAAAACCCATTTGAGCTTATAACCAGAAAACCAAACGAATCCCAGAAATCCGAGAGAAGATTCAAGAAAAAGAAGAAGAGAATTGAACTGGGATCGACCGGGAAGTCTGAGAAGATTGGGCTTGACGAAGGTGAAGGAATCTTGTGGGTGGGGACGAAAATGGTGATCTTGTTGCTTTTGTTGTTCATGGTGTTGTTGATCTTGTTGGATTTGGAGAATGCTGCGTTCGTTGTGGAGGATCGACAAGATGATGACGATCAGGAAGATCAATGCGAGTAGAGGGAAATGGGTTTTCTTCTTGTTCCACCTTTGCATTGTGAAGAGCAGTGTAGAGAAATCTCTGAGGACTTTTCAGGGAGAAATTAATTTGACTAAAATCATAGAACAGAAATAGAAACTGTACGACAGGGATTTTTGGAAGTTAAGAGAACAAATGTTTATTAAATGGGCGTCAGTTGAATTAATCGATTTGCTATCTGGTGCGGGCGGGTATATCATACAGGTGCAACTGCTCTATTGGGAAAAGTATTTTTTTTTTTTTGGGTTGAAAGCCATAAAATTGTGAGATAACATTTAAATATACAAGCACTGCTCCGCATTCATAGCCCTTGTAACAAAAAACACGATGTAAAAACTATACGGTTCCACCAATAACTAGAACAAAGTACAAGAAAAAATAGCTCCACAAATAGACAATTTCTTTGTTAAAACAGGGAAAAAAGTACTGTGTAGGTATTTATAATTCAACTGTCTAGTCTATAGGAAAAAAATATTTTGGCCATTGTTGGGGTACGATTTGATCAACTCAAATTGTTCAAAAGCCCCAAAGTGAATGGTTTGAGTTACAATCTGAACAAATCGAACCCAGCCAAAGCATTCGATTTGAGGCAGTAGGAGTGTTTGACTTGAAATAATCTGCCATGAGGAATACTATTTATCCAATACTTGGTTAGGTTGAGGCTTCGATCGAATACAATTCGATTATAATTGTATCTTGTATCTAAGCATTCATTGTCATTATAGATTTGCTCAAGTATTGGTTCGACAGGATTGATATGCACAACCTGATAGTTACAGGAAGATACACGTCCAGTCACGTACTAAAACATAAGAGAAGTCCGATTCTTACGGCCAATAACAAATTGACATGTGCCTCACTACTGTGTGCATTATCACCCCCACTTTTTTTGTCAGTTTGAGGCCACAATCTCACACCACTTTCTATATAAAGGGGATAGCAACTTCAGGAAGACATATAGAAGAAGCTCTACAGAAACTCTACAGAAATAGTACTAGACCTCTTCCTAAATACCTTTTCTGAAATGATTTGTAATTTGTATTTTCTTTTCTCATCATAGTGAAGAATATTGGACATAGCTCTTTTATAAAGTGGACCACTCTAAAATTCTCGTGTGCGGTATCTTTTACTTTTCAGCAGTATTTGATTTATTTTATTCATTATTTATTAACAACCTCAATTCTTAACACGATTCTTTGGAGTTGAAATTGATCCTAATAATGGTGATCTGAGGGCCCAAATTTTCGAGTAATAAATCTTTAATTGATCTAACATCTTTATATCTAATTGTAGATCTAATGTCTATAGTTTGGAAGCCACCGTGGGGCCTTCGGTTCACCAATTTGAGGATCTTTAAGCTTCATCACTAGATATGGTAGATTGTATAGACAACCAAAACAAACTCAACACTCAAAATAAGACGACTTAAACCATTCCTCAGGGAAACCAGCAAATGGAAGCCCTCGTAGCCAAGATAGAAACGTTAAAGAAGATGCTTCATAAACAGACCACACTTTCCCAAGAACGTGACAGATGATTGGAACAACTTAGTGGTTAGAACACAGCTCTCAGGAGTCAAATCAGCTACCAAAACTCCTAGATGGCTGCCTACTTGTATTACTACCCATATTACAGGTACTCAACATTCCTAACCATGACAGCAACACAATGGCAGTTTTAGACACCATCATCGATTAGACAACAATCCTCTTTTAGTCCCATTGGGAGGATGTAACCCCTGTAGACCACTCTAGCACCAACATCAGCCACAGTAACACCAGCAACTACAACCACAGCAACGATAGTGGCGAACACTTAGCATAGCGTGAATCAATAGAGCTCCCAAATACTTGGGGAACCTAAAGAGAGTGTCAAGTGAACTACACGACTGGGGGCTACTTAAATGCCAGCCTTACTAACCCCTAAGACCATCCAACAAATGATGAGGGAGATGCTCGACTAGAACACTAAGTTGGTCGAAGAAAAGAGCGACCAAAGGGTATCAAAGCTATAAGCAAAACCCCAGTGCTAGATGACATCTCAAAGAACATTCGAGAGACTTCATTCACAAGGAGAATTACTTTAATCATCCCTCCTAAGTATGGCAATTTCATGTTCACATGCTTCGATGAAACATCTAACCCAAAAGATCACCTCTTATAGTATAAGAACATTGTTAGTGCAACTAACATCCTAGACTTGATTCTAGATGAGATGGTGTGCAAGTTGTTCGCATAGAGTCTAAGGGGGCTAGCCCTTTGATGGTTCAGCAACTTACTTGCTGGTACGATCGACAGCTTTGAAGAATTGGTAGATTCTTTTGTTAAAGCCTACTTAGTGCATATCAGGACAAGCAAGATGATTAAAAGGTCTTTGGTTGGTAATACAGAGCCAGGTGAATCATTGCGGGTCTATATAAAATGATTCAGTAAAGCCCTTTTAGAAATTTCATATTTGGAGGATGGAACAACTCGAGAGACTAAAAAGGGACTCTTGCACAAATCCTTGTTTAAGATCAACATATGCTCAAAACATCCTTCAACCATCCAAGAGGCGTTGAATAGAGCCAAGGGATAGATTGACCTTGAAAAAGAAAATGAATGATGTGAATGAGAACTTGCAAGGAACAGGGAACAAAATAGAAGGGTCGAGAGGCAGCAGAAAGCCTGACCAGATCGAAAAGGACAAACGAGGACACCACCAAGAAGGGTGTGGAGAAAGAAAGAAGAGCAAAAGCCACAAGGGGCAACAAATTGCTGTCACTGCCAAAGTACACCCTAAACGTATCCCCGATCGAGCTGGTTGCACAACTAGAAGGAAAGGATTTCATCAGATGGCCAAACAAGATGGCCGCAAGCCAATCCCGTGACCATATAAAGTACTATGAATTCCATAAAGACATAGGACACTTAACAATCTATTGCAAAGTCCTGTAATCAGAGATTGTAGAACTATTAAAGAAAGACCATTTGAGAGAATATTTGTTCGAATGAGGAAAATAGACCTATGGATTTGATCATGAGTAAATGGATTGAGAAGTCATCTAGCTTAGGAAAAAACTCTGTCATCATTGCCATTCAAAAAGGTAATCGGACCCACTTGTGGGGCTATGTTTTCAATGGAGATTCTGTTAACCAGATAAAGGCACGCTAGTGAAGAGTGAGCCAAGTGAGCATAAGTGGGACAATTAAGGAATTTGGCAAGCACACAATCCATTTCAAAGTGACAAAGCGTTAGGGCTCGATAGGCCACACAACGATGCCTTGGTCATCAAACTTAACATCACAAATTGCAAGATAGGAAGAAAACTCGTTGATAACAGGAGCTTAGTGGATATTTTATTTCTTTCGACATTGAAAGAAATGGACGTTGATGAAAAGGAGATAGAAAAATCTATTACCACACTAGTAGGTTTCAACAGGGAAGCAACTATGGCATTGAGGAAGATCAAACTACTCATTTATGCAGCCGGAGAAAACAGGATGACGAGTTTCCTCATCATGGACTACCCTTCCAGATACAATATCATCCTTGGGCGATCGTGGATACATGTGATGAAGGTGGTCCCATCCACTTTCCACCAACGAATCAAATTTCTGACAAAGCAAGGAGTTCAAGAGATTCTCAAGAATTAAGAAGTGGCAAAAAGTTGCCATACCACAGTGATGAAGCATAAAAGACTTACTTTATAGTAATTACAGGCTAATTTGTTAAACAAATCGAGCTACCAAGAGTGGGGCGAGCCAACACTAGAGCAACTTGATGAAGTCCAAATCGATCTAGAGAAAAAGCAGAGAATAGGGAACATCGGCTCATAGCTCGACCTAGAGATAAAATCTACTATAGTTGAATTTTTGAGAGCTAACAAATATTATTTCACATAGTCTCACATAGACATGTTTGGAATCAACCCAAGCATCATTTCACACCAGCTTAACATCGATCCTAATCATCAAATAGCTCGACAAAAGAGGAGAAGACTTGGGGTCGAGCGAAACAACATTATAAAAGAAGAAGTGAGGCAACTGCTAGAAGCTGGGTTCATTCGTCCTATTCAATACCCGAATTGGCTGGCGAACGTAGTGATTATAAAGAAAAAGAACGGGAAGTAGCAAATGTGTTTAGATTTTACGGATTTGAATAAGCCTACCCTAAAGACAGCTACCTGTTATGCCACATTGATCGTATTGTCGATCCGACTACTGGCCATGGAATCTTGGGTCTTCTTGATGCTTTATCAGGTTATAATCAGATCCTTCTGCACCCCGAAGACTAAGAGAAGACCACCTTCATCACAGAACAAGGGATCTTTTGCTTCAAGGTTATACCTTTTGGGCTAAAAATTGCAGAAGTGACATATCAGAGGCTCGTCAAGATTGTGTTTCAAGAATAAATCAATAAGAACATGGAAGTCTATATTGATGATATGCTTGTGAAATCGTTGTAAGGGAATGTTCATGTGCAACATCTATAAGAATGCTTTGATGTACTCTAGAAGTAAAACATGAAGCTGAACCTAGAGAAGTGCACCTTTAAAGTAGCTAACAGAATGTTCTTGGGATATCTTGTTACAAGACGAGGGATCAAGGAGAACCTAAATCAAATAAAAGCATTCCAGCTGATGCCATGCCCAAGGACTAAATGCGAAATCCAGAAACTTGCTAGGTGAGTTGCTACCCTTAGTCGATTCATAGCTCAATCATCGAACAGCTTCTTCTAGTTTCTAAACAAAAATACAAAATTTGAATGGAACGATTGATGCAAACAAGCATTTCAAGAGTTAAAGAACTAACTCTCCACACCTCCCATCTTGTCAAAACCCAAAGATAAGGAACCACTTTATCTTCACTTGGTGGTTTTGGAGACAATGATTAGCTCAACCTTGACCAAATACGAAGATTCAATATGAAAGCTTGTATTCTTTATGAGCCACACGATGTTGGATGTGGAAATGAGATACTCAATTGTCGAAAAACTTGCTCTTGCACTCGTTGTATTTGCTCAAAAATTGCATCCATACTTCTAAGGTCATATGATCGTTGTGCTATCATCCTATCTGATGCATGCCATCTTACACAAGCCAGACGTCTTTGGAAAATTGACAAAGCAGGCGTTGAGCTTACCAAATTTGATATTGAAGACAGGCCTAGAATAGCACTAAAAGCACAAATACTAGCAAATTTTGTTGCAGAGCTGACATAGGACAAACATGACAACGAGCCCAAAGCATGGACCATGCATGTAAATAGAGCTAGTAATGAAAAAGGATTAAGAGTTAGAATATTGTTACGATCACCAACTTGCAAGGAAATTGAACAAAGCTTCAGACTAGGATTCAAAGCAACAAATAATGAAGCAGAGTATAAGGCCATGATTGTCGACCTAAGACTCGCCGTGGCATTGGGGGCTTCAAAACTCGTTGTAGAAATTAATTCGATCTTGGTTATGAATCAAATTATTGGGGAATATGAGGCACATGACAAAAAGATGATCTCTTACTTAAAGCTGGTAAACAAACTGAAAGGCCAATTCGACCAATTTGAAGTAAAGTATGTGCCTCGTGAAGCAAATTTGAGAACAGATGCACTCGCTAACCTTGGTTTATCAATCAAGGTGAAAGAGAAAAAGATTGTTCCCTTAGAATGTATTCAACGCCTGAGCATTGAGTTAGTTGGCGAAACCAATTATGTGGTGTTGAAAAAATAGTATGCAACAGAATTTTAAATTTTTTTTTTACATATTAGAGTATTTTTTAAAACACAAGTTTGACACGCTATATGCATAAATTAACCAGATCTTGCTAGCTTTGTAAACGTCGAAAAGCTTCCTCAATCAACGAAGAGAAGTAACATTCCAGAAGGACCTTAACCAACTGACATTCTTTGCTATTCTCTATCTACGATCGGAGTGAGTGTGGGCTTACACGTACAGCTCTTCCACCAGGCGACTCTCTTTCCAACCAATTGAGATAACCTAAAGCTAGTGTTCATAATTTGTGAACAAGAGCTCTCAGGGAGTTTTAGAATCTCACCAGCAAAGTTTCACTCTTAATCTCTCAATTGATTTAAATAATAATGAGATTCACTCTTTTTTTATAGAGGTTGGCTTAGGAGTAAGTCCTTATCAGATAATGCCTCAAAATTTGAATCAAAATCAAATTCGGATCAATATCTAATGAAATCTATGTGAAAACATGTGATCTTTTAATCGCACGATCGGCATGCCGATTTGTCTAACCGACATGTTGAGCTTGCCCCATCGGTAGGCTGAACCTACGATAAAAATCCCAACGAATCTTTTATTTTTCACCCAAGATTCTATAGGATAAAGTCTCAGTTTTAATTTATATAACTCAATAGAGAAGTTATCTAATTTAAAAAACTTTATCTAGATAACCTCTAGGAAATAAATGAATTCTTGATAATTCTACAAGTTTATCTTGATTTAATATATTCAAAATTAAATCAACTAATAAACAGACAAGAATTATCCGATCTCAATAATTCAACAAGTTTATCTTGAATTAATTTTGTCACAAAAATTAATTCAACTGATAAACAAACACGAATTATCTGATTCTTTAGAATTTCAACCAATCTAATAAATTTGAGATAAGTCACCAATTATTGAAAAAGCACGTTGTATCGTTACAAGATTTTTATGAGCTAGCAAAGGGGACCAAATGGACCTATATAGTTCAAGTTTCTGATAATTATGAAACCCAATATCCTAGATATACATTTCGTAATTATCAACTCCAACGCTATTCCACTATAAGTTTGGAGCTGCACTCTCGAACTATATAGAATTACGAAGCCCATATAGCTAAGTCTCCATACCATATCATAGTAGATCGTATCCCCATAGGATTATTTATAATCAGCTTAAGGACAATTCTGTCTTACCTTTTTTATTTTTTTTATCTTATGTTTCATTATCTCACCATCGAAAAACTTACCATCTAAAGACGGTATACCACTTAGTTACACCTATGCATTCAAATGGTTGAGCGCTCTAGTTTTTTAATTACAGAATAACGCATATAAGAGGATATCACTACTCCTAAAGAGGAGCTATGGATTCCTTATCGATGAATAATAGGTCTACGCTATTAAGAGTCATGCCTTCAACATACCGGTATACGTATCACTATTAAAATGTGGGTGTCACCCTTTGGTACATCAAAAGACACAAGTCAAGACAATGGGTCCATTATTCATCTTAGGATTAAGATACAATACAAATGATTCTCTAAAGTGAATTGATTTGCCGAAACAAAATCATTAATCCAAGTCAATACATAATAATCAAGACAAACCATCTCCCAATAGGGATATAGACAACATAATAATCTTTACATGAATAAAGCGCCCAACTTTATTCCCTCAATTGCGGATCTTATAATTTAGACCGTTACCTTAAGAATCATGTCTTTCGCATAATCTGTCCATCATATGCCCAATTCTTAAAGGTTTAAACTGACAATCTCAGACTTTTATTTGCTTAACATACATTCAACAAATATAAACGTAAAGAGGATAAGATTTGGTATATAATTAATGAATGAATTCTTTATTGATAAAAATGTCTCTAAAAATATATTACATTTTTACTCCTTAAGACATACACGTCTAACACATGGACCTAAAGGATGACTAGAGGATGCCTATCAACATGTACATAAGCAAAGGATGGTTTCCTAATGACAAGCAGGTTGCAAGAAAATTCAAAAGTCCAAGAAAGAAGGTACTGTCTAGTGGCTGGGAAACTCTATAGATGATCTATAATAGGTCCTTACCTCCGTTTTCTTAGAAGAGACGAAGCCCAAAAAGTTATCTGAGAAGTACACAAAAGTTGGTATGGTAACCACTCAGGGGGAAGGTCTTTATGCAACAACATCAAAAGGCAAGGTTATTATTCGCCAACCATGCAGAGCAACTCGGATAAATTTACCAAGAAGTGTGACAATTGTCAGAGGCATATGCTAGCCATTCATCAACCAGCTGAAGAACTCTCATCGATTAACTCGTTGTATCCATTTATAAAAAACTCGATGGATGTTGTCGAACCCTTCCCTCCAGCACTAGGGCAAATTAAGTATCTTCTTGTTCTTATAAATTATTTTTCTAAATAGGTTGAAGTTAGAGCTTTTGTAGATATCAAAGAACGAGATATCGAGAGATTCATTTGGAGAAACATTATCTATCGTTTTGGAGTGCCAAGAGAAACAATCACCAATAATGGCTCCTAATTTTTATCTGCGTCCTTCAAAAAATTCTGCCATGATTGGGACATTTTTCTAAGCTTTTCCATGCCCAGGTATCCGTAGGGGAATGAACAAGTTAAAGCCATAAACAAAACAATTGTCAAGAACTTGAAGAAGAAGCTTGAGGCTAGAAAAGGGCATTGGGTTGAAGAACTCCTGATGGATTTGTGGGCTTATCGAATGAGACCAAGGCGTGCAATAGGAGAATCCCTATTTTCCCCTATATACGACACTTAAGCAGTCATCCCAGTAGAAGTTGTCGCTCAAAACCTTTGAGTTGATTACTCGCTCTTCAATGAAGAGACAAACAAAGAGATGATACGAGAGGAGCTGGACTTGATTGATAAAAAGAGGGTGAATGCCTTTACCACCTTGGTCGTTGCTAGCAAGCTGCTGCTATGTATGACAAAACAAAAGTCAGAATTAGAAAGTTCCAGGTAGGAGACCTTGTGCTGTGAAGAGTTTTTTAAAATACGAGAGAAGCCAATGTGGGAAAATTGGCAGCAACTAGAAAGGTCCATATCGAATCCAAGCCATCATACTTGACAGGGTGTACAAGTTAGATAAATATGATGGTTCAATCATTAGCACGATTTGGAATGCCCATTACTTGCGGAAGTATGTTGTATAATTTTAAATTAAATAATTTTCTTTGTTTTTCAGGCTTTTCAATATGTCATTTGATTTGTTTGACGGTAGGTTATTCTTCGACGTGATTCTTGAGCAATGGACAAATGATGCTAGCAATGGTTGTAGCATGTTTAGGTTTGTAAATTGAACTATATCCAGCTTGATCCCTAGACATGGGTATGTAGGTAGCTCGTGTACTATAACAAGTGCAGCCGTGTTATCATTACAACAACCACTTTGTTCGCTACACTGGTGTTCCTAATTTCATGCCATCATTATGGCTCCTTATTACATCCAACATTGGATTTGATCAACTCACCCAGAGTTCAATCCAAGATTGCCACCTTCATGGCCTGCCATCATTATGGCTCCTTATTACATCCAACATTGGATCCTTGTTACATCCAACATTGGATTCGATCAACTCACCCAGAGTTCGATCTAAGATGCCCACTTTGAAGGCCTACCATCATCATGGCTCTTTATTACATCAAACATTGGATTCATTCAACTCACCCAGAGTTTGATATGAAATTTTCATGTTCATGGCTCGCCATCGTCATGGCTCTTTATTACATCCAACATTGGATTCATTCAACTCATCCAGTGTTTGATTCAACATTGATAATACCATTGGCTTAATCAAAATAAATCTGATTTATCCATTTGACCTACATATTTTAAGTTTTGGTTCACTAAACCATCCTTTTGACTTAAATATTCAGCCAATTTCATTTAAGCTCGTCTATTACAACAAATGATTTTCTTTTCAATTTAAACTAAAGTAGTTCCTACAATGACTATTCAATTTTGAAGATGTCGAAGCCTATTAATACTTTTCTAATCAGTGATAACCCAATGAATTTAAAGTTTAATTATTTTTAAAATGAATGAAACTTTAAAGGGGAACCAATACTAGAAAAGATAGTAAGACAATGCAAATTTTTATTCGCTTCGAGAGCTAATAAAAGCTGTTCAGTATAATACCAAAAAATGTTCGTAAAGAAAAAAACATGCTCTTATTCAATTGTACCTTGATTAGCTAGAGGGTCGGTAGTGACTTGCTCGTTTGTAGATGAGGATTCTATTTCAATAATATTAGGAACTAAAGGCATTTAGACTAGAGCTAACTCGTTAGGTTCTGTGGCTGCATCGACTCCTTTGACTTTGGAATCATCTAGAGCTAATAGCTCCTTGAGCTTTGTGATTTCTTCATCGATGTTAAGAAGTTGGAATTAGCCTGTCTTGATTCCTTTAACCTCTCTAGTCTCATCCTGATAAAAGACTAGCTATGGATGTTGAGCAATACCTCCTTGATTTCTTCCAATTCCTTAGTCTTCTTTTCCACCTCTTTCTTCATTCCTTCATTCTTTTTCTTCTCAAGGGCTGCTGCTTAAATTTAGCACTTTTTCGTTTGATTTTGTTAACATAGCTATAGCATCGTCCTTCTCCTTTGTCGCATAATCCCTCTTTTTCCTTGCATCGTCCCTTTTTGTCTTGGCCTTCACCAACTTCTCCTCCAGTTCTTTAACGGCCTCGCCAAGCTTTTTGCATCTGTACACGGCCTTGTTTGCAAAATATTGTGCAGCTAGAGGGCCTGTAAAATATGCAACAATTCAAGATTCAGTAGAGGAATAAAAATGAATTAATGCCAAAGCAATACTTGCTCAAAAATTTACTTGCCCAATAATTAAAGTAGATTTGTTTGTAAGCCAAGAAAGGGACTTCCTCTAAAGTTGTTTTCATCGAAAGTGAAGTTGAAACTTCTCGATGCTTTGAAAGCTGACTCTTTGTCCTAAAGGATACTTGCATCCTCAGGAACATTAAGAACTTTGTCAGCAACTACCTTGCTGATGTCCTTGCTACCTTCAGAAGGTTTTATTATTTTCCTCTTCTTTGGCTTTAGGGTCTAAATGTTGAATGGTAGTGGTAGAGGTAAATTCGAAGTATCTGTAGGTAGTGGAGTCTGTTTATCTAGGGCATTCGGTTCATTTCCCTCACCTTTTTTCTTCTTTTTTGCTACAGTAGCTCTCGCTACAACCTTTCTCTTCATTGCATCCTCCAATGAAGGAAAAGAGATGTTAATTGATGATAAAGCAACTTCTGCAAGAAGAGTGTCTTCGTAAGAAAGTGGAGTAATGTATTTTGTTGGACCGTACAACTATTAAAGTGAACCGCAGTAAACAAAAACCCGATCAATTTATTTTGAAAAGCAAATAGGAATACCTGTAGGGATTTCTTTAAACTTTTTCCAAATTGAATATTTTACAAGTTGATTGGGATAAGAAATTTCTGCCTAAGTTTCTCCTTCTAAAGCAATCAGGGCATTGTGCCTTTCGTGGAATCGTTCTCCAATGGGAGCTAGATTATTCAACTCGTAATCTATCAAGCAACAAAAAATGTAAGGACTAGTTGGAATTGCTGCTTAAAATAAATTTAAGTATCAATGCTCACCAATATGACCCAAAGCGAAAGGAAATGAAAATCAAGTAGTCAACTCGAGTACTACTACTCGATTGATTGACATAAAGAAATATGAAATTCACGATTGATTGACATAAAGAAATATTTTTCTTCTCAATATCTGTCCATGTTAACAAAATCAATGATGAGTTGTTTCGATTGTTGGTACATGAAATAGAAGCACCCTCTATTTTTGTTGTTGGGCTTTAAGTAGTAGCATCAGAGGAAGTCGTGAAGGTCAAAGTTGATGCCAGCCTCCTCGATCAGCACTATCAAGGTATTTAGTAATCACATCCCATTTGGCATAAGTTGTTACTAAAATCTAGTAGCAGAATGTGACTTCGAGCATGAACTCTGGAATTGGAAGGCGAAGCCCCAATTCAAACCACTTGGTGTACATCCATAACCAATACTCATTAGGTGTCCACTTGCTCACCAAGACAAGGGAGTTGAATATTGATAGAAGAACGGATCCCATACTTAAGTTTAATGGTTGATAGATTCTTCCAAAAGTAAGAAACCCCTTCTATAGGGGAAGAATATATTCTTTCCTCGAGTGGTTTGATTCGTTCGTTCCAGTTGGAAGGACCCGCAGTTTCATCCCTTTTCTCAAGTTCAGTCAAGCCCTCTTCTACCTCTCTACTGCACCTAGCTCCACCGACCCTAGAAGCCTATTCAACTCTTAATTGCTCTACGATTCACCCGTCGATCTCTCTATTGTTGTCGCTAGACCATTGATCACAACCCTCCTTTGAGCTCGAACTAATATCTATTACTTTTGACATTTTTGTCACAAATAGAATTCTATAGAGGATCTAGGGTTATGAGGATCTAAGGGCTAAAATTTTTGAAATCTAAAGAGTTTCGAAGGGGGTTATTAAAGGTTCTAAACCCTCAAGAGCCAAATAGGGTCAAAACTGTGGATTTGTTTAGAAAATGATTCGAAAATGATGCTAAAATATTCAAAATGACAAGAGAAAAAAACTTATGGAAAGAAAATTACAAGAAAATTAGAGAAAAAATGAAGAAATCTTGCCTACAAATGGCAAGAAAGCTCGAGAAATAGGAGGAAAATCGCCTGAGTTTAAAGAGGGAGATTAAGTGAAATGAAGGAAAGAAAGAGAAAAGGCATATATTGTCTGAAAGGAAAAAGAATCAACAGCTTGGATTGATCCTTAGAAAGATGATCTAACGACTAGGATTACATCCTTTTTTCATTTCCTACTCAAATCGAAGCAATGTCTTTTCAAGTCAGGTGTAGATGTCAACACTACAGAGATATTTTGGGACCTTCTAATCATGTGGCGACATGTGTAAGGGGTGTTTATGTATCATAATTTCCTGAGGAAGAACGATGATTACAGTATGAATGCGAAGCTTCAGTCAAGACGACATGTCATTGAATTAAAAATTGACTTGTCTCTAATTAGTTCACTCCTGTAGTCGATCGAATTGACTAAGGAGTGGGGGACAAACAATTAGGGTACGATTTGGTCTGGCCCAAAGTGAATAGTTTAAGTTACGATTAGAGCGAATCGAGTCCAACAAGAGTGTTCGATTTGAGGCAATAGGAGTGTTCAACTTGAAGCAGTTTGCTATGAGGAATACTATTTGTCCAATACTTGGTTAGTTTGAGGCTTCGATCGATTCAATTGAATACAAATCGATTATAATTGCATCTTGTATCTAAGCATTCATTGTCATTGCAGACCTACTCAAGTGTTTGTTCGACAAGATTGATATGCACAACCTGACAATTATAGGAAGAGGCAAGTCAAGTCATGACCTGAGACATGGGAAAAGCCCGATTCTTATAGCCAATAATGAATTGACATGTGCTCCACTGCTGTGTGTATATCAGCCCACTCTTTTTGTCACTTTGAGGCCATGGTCTCACACAACCTTCTATGTAAAGGAGATAGTGACTTCATGAAGACATATAGAAAAAGCTCTATAGAAACATTGCAAAAATAGTGCCAGACTTTTTACTAAATACCTTCTTTGAAACAATTTGTAATTTGTATTTACTTTTCTCATCATAGTAAATAACAGTGGACGTTGCTCTTTCACAGAGTGAACCATTCTAAAATTCTCGTGTGTGGTATTTTTTACTTTTTAGCAGTATTTGATTTCTTTTTATTTTTTATTTTTAACAATCTCAATTCTTAAATGATTCTTTGGAGTTGGAATTGATTCAAATAACGGTGATTTGAGGGCCTAAATTTTTGAGTAATAAATCTTTAATTGATCTAACATCTTTTTATTTAATTGTAGATCCAACGTCTATAACCATATTTAATGATTTGGGAACATTTACCACTAATAAGGGTTCCCATTAGAAAAGTCACCTATAAAAGAAACCCATAAAGTATATAAAAAAATTAAGTGCATAACTTTTTTTTAGAAGACGATATTTGTGATTTTGATTTGAAAAGGTGTAGCAAGTTCTCCCTTTTATTTTTAGGGTAAATTGTTGATTTGGTCTCAAGTGAGATTTTAGTCCCCAACCTTTTATTTAACCAAACTGACCTCTACTTTTCAAAAACGTTGCTAGGGGACCAACGTAGCTGACGGATGTTAAATGCATCCCACATGAGGCGCACGTGATAACTATTTGGGGTAATTTTGTAAATGGGTGTGGATGTATATCTTGGACGGAAAAATGAGATATTAGTTGGATTTTTTTGGAATTTGAAATAGATTTAGGGAAAGAAGAAATCGGTGTGTGAATTCAAGCTTTTCGATCATGGAGAATCATGGACCCCTGTGTTTTTGCTCCCCTTCATCATCGAACAAGCTCATGACTTCTTAGACTGACGCAAACCTAGGGCATAGATTCTATGTGTGTGAGAAAGTTGAGGCTTGCTTCTTTTTTTTTTTTTTTTTTTTTTTTTGTGTAATGGCCTGAAATTGTTCATTTTTTCTTCTTTTTAGAAATTTCCAACTTATGATCTTCGTTATTGGTTATGCAGATGATGAGTGAGTGTTCTTTAGATGGCATGACCCACCAATATATGCAAGATTAATGATGATTATACCTAGATTTTTGAGGAGGGTTAATGAATTGGAGGCCCAAGTTCTACAATTGGAACATCAGAATTATAATGTTGGAGTTAGTGGGTTTAGATTCTGCAAGATTGCTGTTGTAGTGGTCATTGTTTTTCTTTTTTTGTGTTTTATTTGGTGGGAATGTAGGAAATATTTGAAAGAGATAGTATGAGTGCTCTAGTTTGTGTATGGATATATTAGGTCAGTTTTGGGGGACTATTTTAAGACCTTTTTTGCTAACGTTGGGGACCAGTTTGTAACCATTTTGCTAACGTTGGAGATCAGTTTGTCACTATTTTGCTAACGTTGAGGATTAGTTTGTTACCTTTTTGTTAACGTTGGGATCAGTTTGTCCCCCTTTTTGATAACATTGGGAACCAATATATGCATGTGAATAATTTTGATCTATATCTTTTATATGAAAATTTAAAATTTGTCTAAAAGCACTTTTCAAAAAAAAAAAAATCTTCAAATAAAGAGTTTGGGAGAGTAGTTTAACCATCAATTTAGGTTTAAGACTGTAGCATATGAAAGTTTTACACTATAGCTTTCCTATGGCATGTGAGAGCTTTACACTGCTTACAGTTTAAACCGAATGGTTTGAACTACTTTATCAAATACCCTAAAAAGCTTAAAACGTGTTTGTCATGTGAGTTTGAACCATAGTTCGAACCTCATTAAAAAAAAAAGTTGAATCCCTATTCAAATGTATTAGTCAAATAGACCATTAGTGTCATTTATTGACTTATTATTCTCCATAGTTAATAAAAAATATATATTCACAAGTGCATTTAGAAGGGAAAAAAGTTCTTTTTTTGGAGCAAATTAGATGGTAAATTATTCGTGAGAAACATATGAAAAGGTAGTTCAAAGAGTCGTTTGGGAAAAATGCTTAGATAAGAACACATTTCAATAATAAATTATTTCAATAGGGCAATTAGAGAAAAAAATTGTATATAACGACCATATTTAAAAAAAAAATGTCAAGGAAAAATATTTAGGTAGTCTAACATTAGATAAGTTATTTTAATAAACACATATTCAAAAAAAAAAAATACAAGTTATTATCCTTTCCACAAAATATTATAATTATATGTTAAGATATATCTAATACTCAGATAAAGTCTCATTTTTCTTTTAATTTAAAGGTAAATGGTTATAGACATAAACGATGAAGTATTAATCAAATAATTTGAAAAGACAATAATTCCATACATAGCATATAGATTCCTTACAAAAATGGATTTTTCGTTAATTTAACTCATTGTAATAGGACTATGGGCTTCTCTAACCCATAATATCAAAATGATGTAACTGTCACATCAAATGGTAATTTTATCTACAATCCATTACACTATTTCACACCAAAAACGAGTATTCTCGGTATATTCTACTTCATCTTCTTCTTTTTGTTACTTTTCACTAATTTTCTACTATTTATTTATTTCACCAATTATGTCCAAGTTTAATTATTTGAAGTTTTTACATTTATATAATTGACATTTCAATGGTTTAGATATTAATTTCACACCATGTAAATTAACCATTAGATAATACAAAAAAATTTGGGACATAAAAAATTGTTTTTTGTAGCAAAAAGTAATTAATTTTGTTGAAAACTATGAAATTAGGGTCAAAATAGAAAACTATAAATTTAAGTTATGGGGTTTTTATAAATAAAGAAACTATAAAAAAAAAAAAAAAGCCAAATAGCATAGATAAATAGTAGCACGTGAGATTTAGTGTGTTATCGTTCAATTCCTATTTTCATGCTATTGTTGGGGAAGTATTTGGCATCAGGTTGAATAAAAATCCAAAGCCAAAGTAGCAAAATCTCCTAAAAGCAGTGCTGGTTAGAGATGGTCTTCCTTAAACCTAAAAATCTTTTCAAAGAAAACAAGTAGTCTTTACCACCCCCATCAAATGTAGGGAACTCCTCTAAGTTGAGCTCATTAGCCTACTGCCTTCAAAATCTTAGCTATTTAAAAATAGAATGAAGGTTTTGGTTTTGGTTTTGGTTTTTGTCAAGAGTAGACCTATCATAGGTGTTTATGGCATAACGATGACCTACCATGACTCTCTCATTTAACATTTAAGGATCGATAAAATTATTCCTAAGTTCTCATATAACAAGTATTGAACCGAGGGCATAAGTATACCACTTTTCCCTTTTTTTCTTTAAAAAATAGAAAATAAAAGTCCTATGCCACACCCAATGGAGGACAAAAGGTTGGAGTCTTCATAGTGCAAATGTTGAGCAATAATAGATAAAAAAGCCGTCATAATTAGATTTTTTTTTTTAAACTAATGTTTCCTTTCTTTTTTGTCCCCTACCCTTTTTGGTCTTAGGCGAAAAGGAGGAAACAGTGGTAACTTAACTTCATTAGAATAACACAGGAAAAAAAAATAATACAAAGAAATGGGTACAATTATTAGTTTGAATTTGCGTTTTTCTTTTTTCTATTTTTGTCATTGATGAAAAATATGGGCATAAAGAAGCTCATTCCAGACATCAGGGACTCCCGGTAGGCACCAATGATGACAATCTGCATAGCTTTTAGGGTTTGATATTGTCTCCTCAGTTAGAGGTTCCCATTGCTTCCTATAAATTGAGGGATGAGCTTCTTTTCTATACTCTGAGAGCTGAGTAATGTTGAGCATTTGAACATTTACTCCTCTTGTTTTCAATTCATCAAGCACTTTCTCCACAACTCTCATCATTCTTGGATCCGACCCATTTCCCCAATATCCCTCCTTGAAAATCTGCTCTGTTTCTCCGTAGCAATTTTCACCCCTTTCTCCACCCCATTCATGAGCCCTACAATATAGTAGATGGATTCATGCTATTAATCAACTCTTTTTCTTGTGAACTTTCTGTGAGAGGACAAATATTTTTTCGTGACTAAAAAGAGAACGAATTTCAATTTAGTTTAAAAAGTATACTATATATTAGACCAAAACTTACTATTTTTATAAGTAGTAGGATTGTAACTTTGTATGAATAAAAAGAATTTTAATAATCACAAATGGTACTGTATCTAGCATAAGGGTACTTTTTTTCCCCTAATCCTTAAAAACATGAAGTTTCTTACATATACTTATATACATATAATCTTGATTTCTAGTTTGTATGGTAAATAACAAGGCAAACTCGCCCATAGTAAGTTTGCCGACAATGATGGATATTTGCACGTGCCGACGATAAGTACATATAAGCAACGTGGGGACATCATGAATTATTTCTATAAGCAGGCATGGATCATGTCTACCTTAAAAAAATACGTATATATACATGAATATATATAATGTGTCTTTTTGTGGATTGGGAATCCTTGTACTCACCAACGTATGGTACTTGAAGTTACAGAATTACTAAATGCTCCTTTGAGCATTATGTTCGAAGTAAGGTCTTTAATTTATAATAATATTATCTTTATTATTAAACCTCTAAAACTTTTAACTTGGTTTAATCGAACAAATATAAGGCAAATAGCATTTAATAGTTACGCACCTTTCATGAATTGGTGACATGCTAACAAAAAACAATTGGGCCTTGCTTCTGTCAACATGAACTTCCAACCAATCAGACCAAGTCTTCAGAGCCATCTCATAGACGCGCAACCTCTCAACATCTTTATATATCCCATCTGAGTCGTCAAACGATCCCCACCTTAATTAACCATTGCCAAAAACATTAAAAAATAATTAAATAAAGCAAAGTCAAATGGGTAGTTCTAACTTGTTTACTTAAATATCTTTCTTAATCCTAGAAGTATTATTAAAATTAACCAAATTAATAAAGAACATATATAGAAATAGGTACTTACAGAACTTTCATTTTGGATTTTGATCTCCACCAAAGGTAGGTATTAAAAACCAAGATGTCAGCATCACTCCAATGCCTAGCATGCTTTTCAATTGCTTGGACTCTAACGGTCCTTTCCGGCAAGCGGTGGCTTATGGGATCATCGTTGTTTGACTCCACCAGCAACGGTGACCAATAGAACTCAATTGACGCATTGTATTCCTTAATTTCCATTTTTTATCAACCATTAGCTGCATTTTATTAAGTTGTGTATATAATTGCAGAATAATATATACAGGGTTCCAAATTATGGGATACCTACCATGCCTTGTAAATTTATTTTAAAGATTTTAACACTATTGTCATTTAAATTTTACAATTTTTAGCCGCTTGTCTTCTAAATTTTTAATTTTGACTGTTTGTTTTCCAAACTTTCTAAATTGTCTCAATGTCCTCATTTTATTAAATTCTAATTAAATTAAGGATTAGAATTTGGCAGCTTCACATTAGGGTTTGAATTAAAATTGTTTTACTAGTAATAGGATATTTTGTCCTCACACATATGTGAGCTTTCTGTTACCGATTTAATGGGAACTTAAGCAAAATGGGAGATATTGCAACAATTTAAAAAGCTGAGTTAGACTGCCACAATTAAAATTTTAATGGACAACATGCCAAAAACCAAAAAAAAAAAAAAAAAGAAGAGGACAAAAGAGGCCCTAAATTTCCTCACAATGGACAAATTAGGGGTGAACAAAAAAATCCTATAATATGAGGAATTCGATTTAATCCACCGAAAAAAATCTGAAATAATTAGATTTAATCCACCAAATAAAAATTTTCAAAAACCCACCCAATCCGATTTTTTATTGAGTGGGCTTAGGTTAAATTTTTCATAATCCGAGATAATCCGAACCTATCAAATATAATATATATATATCTAAGAATTTTACTATATATAATTATATATTTTAATTTTAATATAATCTTAAACGAAAAAAAACCTTTATTTATAATTTATAGACTTCTTTTGGTTGAGACTTCTAGAAAGTATAGACTGTACACTAAACATTGCACATTCCCTAAAAAAATTTTAAAAATCTCCGCTTTTATCTTCTTCTTTTTCATGAACTAAAGGTTGTTCATAAGAGGCAATTGAATCAAATAGAAATTCTTAACAAGCCAATTGGAGCCGATGAGTCAACCCTGATGTTCTTAACATACTAGATTTCTGACATTGAAGCCAATTTTCCATCACCAAACATGGTTGAAGCTTTGATTTGTTAAAAGAATTGGTTGATGTTTGAGGAGAAGGAGTTTATAGAGCTTAGAGAATACATGGATGAGGTGCAAGCTTTAGAAAAATCTGAAAAAGTTACATTAGGTAATACATTTATCATATCTTGTTTTATAAGATATATATTTTTTATTAATTTATTTTGAAAGTTATTTTGCTTTACTCTAGATGACAGATCTTGCATTAGGGATATAGAAAATGTTTAAATGGAGATGATAAGAGTTAGATATTAACAATTGGGAACATCTTATGGTTGATGTTTATTCACTAAAAAGATACTTGTTTTTTAAGTTTTTATTATGGTTTGTTTATAATTTATGTATTTGAGTTTTATTAAACAACCAATATGTAATGAACTTTAGTTTTTGTTTTTATATGTTTCTTATTTCGATAAATTGTTAGTTTAAATATTTTTTTTTCTAATGCTCTCTGTGATCAACCTATCAAATCCACCCGAGCTTTCATTGGGTAAGTAAATTTTAAAATTTAAGTTCGTTAAATGGATTAGATTTAAAATCAATCAACTTAAACTTTAATTAAATGGAGTAAAAAATTCCTAAAATCTATTCCATCCCCCCGGTGTTTACCTCTAAGACAAATGCTTTATAAATCTCAGGGGAGACAAAAAGAGCAATAAAAATGATTACGGTTCTCAAAGCACGTCTACGTAACATGACCTGTGGAAGGTAGAGCTCGTGCGAACCAAAGTCATTTGCGTGCACACACGCATCGACCTTTTTTATTTTTCTTTATGCTTTTAGAAATTATAAAAATACTTTTAATTTCACATATTTCGATTTTGTCTCTCTCACATTTTTCAGAATATAAAAGAACAATGCAGAAAGAAAAAAAAAGCCCTTAAATAGTTTTTAAAACATATTTATTTTTTGGTTAAAAAACGTGATGGGCGACATATATGCTTTTCTTCCAAAAATTTATATCCTGTTATATAAATTAAAGAACAATGCAGAAAAAAAAAACCATTAAATAGTTTTTAAAATATATTTATTTTTTTGGTTAAAAAAAGGTGATGGGCGACATATCTGCTTTTCTTCCAAAAAGTTATATCTTGTTCTATTATTTTTTTTTGTTTTTTGGTAATATTCAAAATATTTTAAAAAATATTTAAGGGTAATTTGGTCTTTATATTTTGTTTTTTGACCCTCAAATTTGGCCGAGGAATGAAAGTACTAAAACATACTTCTAAAATCTAAATGATATTTTTGTAGTTTTGAAAAAAAAGGAATAAATTATGAAAATTTGAAAAAAAGAAGCTATACTTATGTAATTACCCTATTATTCACATCAATATCAAAAATTAGCGTTTGAATAGTAAAATTATTTTCTAATATTTTAGTATTTTTGGTATAAAATTTGACATGTATTATATTGAGTGCAACTTTTGTGCCAAATATACAACATAAGTCATTTTGAGATTCAGCTACTTAAGCCATTGATTTATTCCCTTAATAATTACACTATTACCAATTTTTTTAACGATTTGAAATTTATACTTCCAAAAGGATAGGAAATTGGATTGCACCGCAATAATCCAATTTTGTCATTTGTAAAATAATAAAAAAAATTGCCTTGTGCTCCTGTATATTTTGGGATGCTTTCACTCCACCCTCAGATTGGACTTTACAGGCTTCAAAGAGTCTCAAACCTAAATCTCATTTTGGGCTGGCCAAGCCCAAAACTCTTTCTTCTGCAAATTAGTTTGTTTTTCTTCGATTTTTTTTTTTTTTTCATAAAGAGGGCTAATTAGGTTACATATCTTAAAATTCTCGTTAAAATTACATAAAACAATTCAAGTAGTATTTGTAAACCTAGTTCAAACCACAAAATTCTAGTTCAAACCAACCTTGTTATAATATTTTCTCTTACAAAATTCGAATTTCAAACCAATTTGATCAAGAGTTTGCACTACACTCCGAAACAATCTATCAGTTAAAGTTCTTTTAAACATAGACTTTTAGTCTAATTGTGTATACTACAAGTGATCAAAGAGCAGTAAGATACATATAATAGTGTATGTGGACATAATAGATTATCATATTACAATTTTGTATAAAAATAATGAGATAGTGTTGAAATGTTATCCCATCCTAAGCTAACTTTTTTTATGTTGTACTCATATGAGGATTAGATTTAAAAGTGCTTTATGGAACATAGGAGTAATTAATTCCAAGCTTTGAGCAAGAGGGAAAAAATAAAAAAATAAAAAAAATAAAAAGCAAAAATAAAAGAAAAGACTCACGGTGGCCTTGAAGACGTTTAAGGAACCATTGGAATGCATGCTTTTGAAGGCAGGAGGGATGGCGGAGTCAACAAGACAAACCATAGAAACCCACATGCCTCTATTCAGAGAATCCCCAACAAACATGAGCCTCTTGTTTCTTAGTCTCTCTAGCAGCGCTGTTGCATTGAACCTAGCTTATATTAACATGGAAAACACACGTCCAAAAGACCTTAAAAAAATCCCAAAAAAAAAAAAAAAATAATAAGGAGCCTCATATTAATCAACCCAACAACAAAATATCAAAGGAACAATTTTTTTTTTTTTTTGACTGGATAACAAATGTGTGACAAATTAATACAACATTAGCTAAGTAATACACTTCATGTATAGGAGTACCTAGGGATGTCACAATGGTGAGGTTGCCACCTCCAGTTGCGATAGCTCAAGTCTTGCCTACCAAACTTCTCACAAGCCAACTGATCCGACATGAACGTGCATTGTTTCTCATTGTAAAGGGGGTAAGAAATGTTGTCAAAAACCCATTTGCCCGAGAACAAATCGCACGTCGAAACAGATTCACCGGAGTTCTTCTTAGACTTGGAACAATCTTCCAACAGTTGACTACCATTTAGGCCAAGATAAAAAACGACAATGACTAGGATTGTAAGGAGAAGGGCAATGAGGGAATGGAGGCTTTTTCTAATGCTCAATATTGGAGAAAGTATTTGGAGTACTTTCATAGCTGCCATTGATCAATATCCGTTTCAAGTCTCACAATACTTCTTGGGCTTTCATGTTTAAAGGAAGAGTTTATAAATGCACTTTTCTTTTCTTTTCTTTTCTTTTATTTTGCTTTCCTTTTCCGTTTTTGAAGCTTCTGATTGGTTGGGTGACTGTCCTTTTCTAAGGTTGGTTAACTGGACTAGGAGTGGATATTGATATTTGGGTAGTCGTTTATTGAAAGCAACAAGAAAAGGGACATGCTTTCACTATGTTTTTTCTTTTATTTATTTATTTTGTGCCGTTGCTTGAGTTTGTCAATTGACCAAAGAAGCCTTTTATTGTGGGGCATATTTTCTACAAGTGAAAAAAAAAAAAAAAAAAAGCTTGAATTATTTTTGCAGCAAAGTGTTCAACACTAGGCCTAGGTGATTGCCAATTTCAGTGTTCGTAGAAATTAGTTTTTTTTTTGGTTAATAGTAGGACTTATGATGTTGACACGTGAACCAAGGTGAGGTCAAATTCAACAAGTGGTGTTGAATTTTCGACTCAAAATATTGACGTGGGTCAACATTTTTTAGCTATTTAATTTTTTTCTTCTTTTAATAAATGCAATCTAAGAAAATTGCCCCTCCTAACCTCAAATAAAAAAAAAAAAAAAATTTGCCCCTCTAACTGCCACTTAGAATTATTCGTGAATTCTAACTTACATATTTATGATCTTTAAAAAAGCGAATGTACAGTAATGATAGTGAACAATTGCACTTAGGAATAAGAATACCTCCATATTAGCTAGTGCAAGTGCAAGTTTAGTGTCTTTGAAAAGCCACCATTGTTAATAAAACTCTTCAAGTATTTAGAATCACTGGGGTAAGAATATCAGATTACGCTATATTAGAGTTCTTCATGAATTAAAAAGGAAAATCTCTTTTTTTTTTTTTGGGGAAGGAAACAAAATAGTGCTCTTAGTACTAATGAAGTACAAATTCTATAAACGCATGGGTTAAGGCTGTTGAGCGCTGCAAGAACGTGGCTCCAATTCTTTTATCTTTTTGGAATCTTTTGTGGTTATGAATTTCTCAAACAATAAAAGTGAGTAAATGAGAATTACAGAAGTGACCAAAAGAGACCTAACCCTCTCATGTATTATTATACATAAGGCGCTAAGTGCGGTTTCTCGCTCCTCAATTTTTGTCTAGCAGGTTTGATTCCTATTTTTTAATGGATTTTCCTTCTAAAAAAAACTTTTTAGCCTCTTCCTTTTGCTGTCAATTATTGTTTTGCACGTTTTCCTCTAAATGTTTTCCTTTAAAATTTATATCCATTTTTTATTTGCTCTCTGATGCTTTAAAAAAAAAAAAAAAACTTTTTTTAGCCTCTTTCTTTTTGCTGCCACTTATTGTTTTTCACGTTTTCTCATAAATATTTTCTTTTCAAATCTTATATCCATTAACTTTTAATGTTTATCATTAAAAACCTTTCTTCTTTCTAACTTGTCCCTAGAATACTTAAATCAACGTTGTCTTTTTGTAAATATTTCTTTTGTAGTTTCATGTCAAAAAAATTTTTTTTTTCTCAAATATGTTCCTATTCAAACACTTTTTTTTTTCCTGACATCGCTCTAAAATCAATTTTTGATATGCACACCTTAAATAATTTAATGTCAAACTTTCTCTACTAAAGCTTCTTTCCGTTTTAAACGCATTATAAAAACTTTTTTTAGCCTCTTTCTTTTGCTGCCATTTATTGTTTTTCACGCTTTCTTATAAATGCTTTCCTTTCAAATTTTATATCCATTATTTTTTAATGTTTCTCACTAGAAACCTTTCTTCTTTCTAACTTGTCCCTGGAATACTAAAATCAATGTTGTCTTTTTGTAAATATTTCTTTTGTAATTTCATGTCAAAATAATTTTTTTTTTCTCAAATATGTTCCTATTCAAACACTTTTTTCTTTTCTGAAGTCGCTCTAAAATCTATTTTTCATATGTACACCTTAAATAATTTAATGTCAAACTTTCTCTACTAAAGCTTCCTTCCGTTTTAAATGCATTATACCTTCATTTTTTAGATATTCATATCTTAACAAATTGGACATAATAGATATGAAAGTGTGTAACACGTGTAACTGGCAATTGGCGCTTTAAGTTTTATCCTGCACATGGTAAAGAATGTTTTGTCATTGAGTGAGATGGAATAAAAGATTTTGTCTCCTCTGCCTTTTTGTGCGTGTTTTTTTTGTTCTATCTTTTTTTACTTTTTCTTATTTTACTTTTCATTGTCATGTTGTTTTGCCAATGTTACAATAATTTTTTTTTTTCAAATTTTCCCTGTTTATTGTATGCTTTCATTTTCCATATACCTTTTTGGAACACTCTATTTTTCTCTCGTTTACTACTCTTAAAAATGGGTTTTTTTAATTAGCCCACTACAACAAAATTTTTAATTACAATGTGTCCTTTTTAAAAGTTATTTTTACGTCATTGTTTCAACTATTACTTTTTAATATATCCACTCTCTAATTCAAGTATTGGTTGCAATTAGGTGGTAAGCAACTAAAACTTTGACTATTAAAAAAAAGTAAAAATAGGGTAAATAAATCTTAACACGTGGATATAACCTATAAAATTATTTCCCACATTCCTAGCACATAGTATCTGACTAGTGGAATGCTAATGGTTTGTTTGGTGCTTAAGTTTGGAATAGTATAATTTTAGAACTTTGTGATTTGAATTGCGGGTTCTAAACTATATGATTTAAATAGTGGTTTTAAATTGATGTTTAAAGCGTAAAGATTTAAAACGTAAAGATTTAAAACGAGATTGAAATATCACATCAAGTTTAAAACGAGAACTGATGTTTAGAAAGCTATGGTTTATAAAAGCAAAATAAGAATAAGAATGGTTTATGCCGTAGAAAATAGTTCAAATCATGTGAATTTGAGGGTAGTAAAGTTTGAATTTTGGGGGTTTTGAATAATTTAAAACCACCTCTACGGTTTGAACTAGCCTCAGTTATTACTCCATCAAACATTAGTTTGAATCGCCTCCATAATTTGAACTGCCTTAAATAGTTTTGAACGTATGTACTAAACTGTCTATAAAAGTCCTTGTATAGTAGTGGAAATAAACAAGGATTGTATAATATACTCTTAATTCTGCCTCTATGATTCTTCACCGAGGGAGCCACTTGCAACACAGTCCCATTGAGACTGCACTACAACAAAAATGGTAATATCGATCAAAAACCATAAAAAATGCTTAGAGGCACAATCGGTATTAAACACCATTATTATTAAAAAGTAAAACCTACCTTCTATTAATGAATGGTAATTAGCACCACTTGTGCCTTATAACAATACTCACAGCTATTGTCAAAATTCTATAATGTTGATTTTTTGTTGACATTCTATTGAGTGACATTAAAAATTAGACATTTTTACGACCGCTTTGATCTATGTCAAATATCAAATGCGATCGCATGGTTCTATTCACATATCCAACTTGACTATTTGCAACCTCCTTTAAAATAAATTTTACAATAAAAGCCTTGAATAAGGTGACAAAAAAGGACAATTATAATTGACCTAGATATATATTATATAATCAACTTCCTAATGCATAAATCCTTGCCATTTTGAAATTTATGATAAAATCCTAATTTTAATCTTTGTAACGCCCCTATATGGGGGTTAATAGTTTTTAAATAAATAAAATAAAAATCAAAAAATAAAGATAAAACATCAAAATAATTTACCCGGGACTTAAATAGAAACTCTCAAAATAAAAATAAAACATAAACAAATAAATAAACCACAGTTTAATGTAGCACCTTAAATTTTAATAATATACAACTGTCATCATCATCATTTCAACCCTCAACAAGTCTTAATACAGTCATAGAAAGTAACAATCGATGCTTACATTATCATGAAGATTATTCTTTGCATTCGAAGCAATTCCAATGTAATATAACTACATAGCTTCCTCAACTGTTTTTGTTGTAACCATCTCACACTTAATGAGTCCTGAAAAGAGGAGAATATAAGGGAATGAGCGACAACATGCTCAGTAGGGAAAACCATTACTCACCTTAAGGTTTTATTCTTTACCACATTAAATCTGCATGGTTAGTTAGTTTTCATCATTATCTAAATTATGAGATTTATTGATCATATTCCGTGGATACCATAATCAATCATTATCAAGATTTATTATGATCATATTTCGTGGATATCATAGTTAATCATTATCAAGTTTCATACATATACATATATACAATATTAATATTCATCATTATTCCTAGGTATCCACATTACATAAAGTATTACTCAACTTATCGAAACCCAAATAAGCTTGCTTGGCTACCCTTCAAACATTCTGAAGGTATTCCGGTGAGGGGACATCAAGCCCTGAGTCCTCACCAAGTCGATTCCTGTACAGTGTGTTCTGGGACTTTCGACCCAAGGGAGCGTCATCACCTCCCCCCTATTTTACCTTTTAGGGTATTCGTGTCTAAGGTTGTAACCACCGCCCTCTTCACGTCTCACCATTTTTCAATGTTTAATCATTATTTATAGAGTCAATTTTTCTAACCATGCTTCCCAATTTATAACAACATATTTTAATTCATTATGTTCCTTGCTAATCAATACAGGGCGAGTTCATGTCATAGTTTCATATGTGATTCTCATATAATAGCAGTTCAACATAGATACATATATCTTGTGGTAAAATAATCAATTTTAATTCCATAAAAACCTCACAAAAGATGAGTAATAGAATCCATACATTTTAAGCTTCTCAACAATATTTTAATCTCAGAATTAATTAACATTAGCTCCACACACCCTTGATCCTAAGTCGTGCTTAAAGACAATTAAAACTAAAGCACAACATATAACCACATCCATAAATGAAGTATGTGTAAATCTACATATTTTAGTCTCTAACAAGATTCATAAATCACTTAGGATAGTGTTGGAAAGGTTGCAAGATATTAAGGGATTAGAAAATGAGCAAAGTTGGGTTCACTATCTACAATTAGCACATGAGTTAACAAGTGGTTTACTTAAGTTAGATGGGTGATATACAACCACTGGTAGGTTTACTAGTTTCCAATCCGAGAATTAAAAAATTCATAGAAAATAAAATACAACTTCGATTTAGGCTCATGATAGCTTGTTAAAGCTTAGGATGTCTACTTTTTAAATATGCAAACCAATTTATAAAATTTATTTTCATCAAATCCTAGAATTTCAAGAAAAAGCCACTGTCCATGGAGGTATTACAAAGTTTATGGAATGTCAAGTTCTTCTTTAACTCAAAGCATATTATCCTTAACCAAAATCCCAAAATCATTCCAAAATATGCAGCATGCATTATATAATCATAATAAACATATTCTCATAGGTTTTATACCAAAATTATCATCAAATCAAAATAAAGGTTAGTTGTTGGTTTTAATTCAAGACTCAAGTTTTTATTCATAAATGCTTAAATATGCATGCTAACATAATTAGAAATTTGCATAAACTTTGAACATGAAAATTATACATTAAAGATGAAGAAACACATACTAAAAACCAAGTTTGAATTAAAGAAAACCTACCTAAAAACTCCTTTGAAAAACACCAAAGTTCGGGTAAAAATCAAGTTTGAATTAACTCCAAAACAACTTCAAACATGACTGGGAATTATAGTTACTTTGGCTGCAAAGAGAGATTTATGCTTGGTGTCTTTAGTTAGAAATTAAAGTGAGAAAGGGAGAGAATGAGAAAATAGAGAAGAAGGTGGTGATGGTTGAATAAAAAGGCATCAAAATAATTGAGGAGTAGAAGATAATTGTAGGTTTATGGAAAAAGTGGTATGAAGAAACAAATGAGCATTAAAAGAAAATATTATCATGTCTTTCTTGGAGACTTTTAGTAAATAATGCCTACATAATTGAGGGGGCAAATGGGGCAAGTTGTGGAAGAAGATAAGGAAGCATTAAAAAGGTAGTTGAGAAAATATATCAATGTCTCATAGTAATTGAGGTGAATTAATTCCATGTCTCATTCGGAGACCTTTAGCCAAATGAGAAAGAGGCTACTTAATTGAGCATTAATGTATGGGGACAAGGTTGGTAGAAGTAGGTTATAGGTAAATTTTGAATGTTTCCTATGGAGACTTGGTAATAAATACTAAAGTGACATTTTATTCATATAATTTTTATAAAAATCATACCCGTTTAAATAACGAGTGTTTCAATCTTTCATTGACTATTCCAAAAAAAAAACATGTGGAGGACGTTGAATTTTTTTTCATACGATACGATTATTTCTTTACTTTTTTTCCTTTTATGTTTCGTGCTGTATATTGTTGGTTTGAGAATAAGGTTTGAGTTTAGTTTTGTCGTAAACATTATTTAACAATTATTCCTTTGCGATATCTAAAGCATTTGCTATATCGTCTGTTTGTTTGGTTTTTTTATTTTTTTGATTGCTTATTTATTTTTTTAAATGCAATTAGTAGTTATAATATTTTTCAATGAAATGTAGTAAATACATATGTTTAATTTAAAATTTTCCTTTATGTATGAAAATACTTCATGCCTAAGCTTCAAGAGAAAGAGAGAGAGAGAAATAAGATTGTAAAAATAATTAAAAATAAAATGATGGGTATAAAAAGAAAATGAGGTAGAAGGAAGTAATAATCTTAGGATTAGTTATGGAACTATAGGGGTATACAATGAATAAATTTAGTTATTTTAAAATTATAAAGGGTATATTTAGAATAGTAGTGTGAAGACTTAAAAGGGGTGTAAACGGAGCCATCTTGACTAAATCGTTGTCAAAATTCTATAATATTGATTTTAATCCATCTCTCGCTTACTGACTGGGCTACCACTAGTTAGCAATATGCTATCAAGCATAACGAAGTTGCACATGGAAAACATAAAGTATACAAGATCAATCTCTAACGGTTGGTGTACCCAGATAACTAAAAACATGGTCCTAACTACACCCAACGAAACAAAAGGAACAAAAAAAAAAGTCATTATCGAAACATGTATGATTGCACAAACTTCCCCTACGCCGCCAAACATCGCTTATTCTCTTTTACAAACAAGCTTTTTCCGTTACAATAATAATAATAATAATAATAATATAATAATTATTATTATTATTATTATTATTATTATTATTAATGACCAGAATGGCAATAGAGAACAATCCAAAAAGATAACCAGCATAAATAATTTATATAAATTAGTAGCTAGCTTGAAATAATTTGTTCAATTAAATTTCAAGCATGTCTCCTCTCAAGCTTTAATTAGATATTTTGTATCTCAGACTCTGCTTTCCAATATCACACTGCAAGGCGTATCAATATCATACTAAACTGCAAGACATGCATCAAACGCTCAAGACTACATATTCAGAGATGGTTCTGGGGTAAGCAACCACAACATCAGTAGTTTTGAGATATTATATAATTAAATACGTAAAGGAATTTTTATATGATGTTATATGCTTAGAAGGCAAAACAATTTTTTTTAATAGATTCGGGAAATATATGTTGAAATAAGGCGCATAATATTTATTATAAATTTAATTCTAAATCAGGGCTGACTTAAGCAATTTTAAGAACATTGGCAAAAAGTTTTTTGGGGCCTTTTTTAAAAAAATTAAAATTTTAAAACTTAGTTAGAAGTTAAAGATATTCAGTTGTCTTATGTTTTAAAAAATTAATAAATAAAAATTTTAAAACTTAGTTGGAAGTTAAAAATATTCAATTAAATCTTATATTAAAGAAGAAAAAGATTTTTTAGAAGTAAAAATTCACTAGAAGTGTTAATAACGTTATATAAAAAACTTACACATCCTTCAGTTACGTTGTTGCTTTCCTTTTAAGAGTATTTTTTTAACGCTTAATTTAGAATGTTATCAAAATTCAAACAATACTTTTCTACTTTCTTTTCTCAAATCCAAATAATAAGTCAGAACTATTTTTATATACTTGAAATTGCTTAAATCTACTTATCAAGTAAAAAAAAAAGAAAAAAAGAATCTTGAGTAACTATGTAAACAAAATAATTAAGTATAAAAGATTCATCAACTAATTGCATATTATTATCATTATTATTGATATTAATATAAATATTATTATTATTATGCAAATTTAAATTTTCTAATTATATTTTTTTTACAAATCAATATAGCATTTTTTATGAAATTTTTGGACAATATTTCATCCCGTTTGTATTTCAAGTTAAAATAATAGCACCAATTCTTTTTTAGCAAAATAAAAAGGAATTGTAAATGGATGTTTTTATTTTAGAAAATGCCTTTCTATTTATAATGGGGGGGGCCTTGGCTCAACCTAGCCCTTTGGTAATTCCCTCATTGACTTTATGGTTGAGCCGCTACTGTCTTAAATAGGAGGTCAAATTATCATTTTGATACTAATCACACCTCATTTCTTCACTTGTATTAGGTATAATTATTAAACAACAACTTATATTAGACTTTTTCTTTTTTCTTTTTCTTATTCTAAAACACAATATGGAAAAAAAAAAAAAAAAAACGCACCTCTTAAAAACATAGCATAGGAATTTCCATCCTTCTTACAAAACTCATCATAAGAAAAGGATCCAAGTATCCTGGTGACAAATCAAAGCTACATAAACTTTGAGCCTATTTGATAAAGGTTTTGCTTGTGCTTTTAGTCATTAAAATAAGATAAACATGAAAGCTATAACTTTGTAGTAAATATTTGAAACCATACTTTTAAAGGAGTTTATATAGGCAATAATGGTTTTTAAATTTTTTAATAGGTGCTAAAAATATTATGATAAAGTTTATGATATCTTATTAAAACTATAATATAAGTTTTAAAGTCTATTTTATAATTTTTTTTTTATAAAAGTTAAATTTTGTGACTTTTTAAGGACTAAAGCATGTATGCAAATCATTCAAACACTTTTAAAAACAAATTTTAGACAAAAAAAAACCAAAATAACTTATAGAAAGCTGCGCTAAATAGGTCCATAATAACTTATTTGGTACCTTCAACAACACTAAAGACATTTTTTTCTCAAAATATATATACTCCATATGCCTACTTTTAACTCCACCGTAGTTACAAATACAAGCTGTTGTCATGCAGCTCAAAATGAAATAAAATAAAAATAAAAATAAAAATAGAAATAGAAATAAAATTTGAGACACTTGATGTTAGTTTTAAGAGGCAGAACTTGACAAAAAGGCCAAAAAAAATTTTCAATTGGAGAAATGGCATCTTTTTTTCTTACACCAAAAAACATGTTTTTTTGAGCAGGTAAACTACTCTAGTTTTTTGAAGCAAGATAAGGAAAATGATTGTAGCAAGGTAAAAAACTTCAACAGGATAAAAAAAAAATTGAAGCTGTTTTGGTACCTAAAAAACTTATTTTTTGATGTAAAAAAACAAAAAAAACAAGCCATTTGACTCTTTTTCCATAAAGCCTTTATAAAAATCCTTCTAGTTCTGGTGGTTGATATCTCCACATCCTCGTTCGTTTTCGTAAAGAAAACTCAAGAATTAAATATTATGACCTTCTAGTCCTCAAGTGGTACAGCATGGCATCCACTAACTCTATACTTATCTCCACATAAATATCTTATTTTTCTCCAGCCTTTCTCATTAAAAAGTGGGATCATTATATCCCATTGCTTATCATGCCCCAGACTCTCTTGCTCTATATGCATTATGGCATTCTTTTTCTTTTTTCCTTTGCCATTTATTTAATACAATTCTCCAGTATTATTTTTCAATTTTATCATTTTTATGAGAAAGTTTAAAACGTACAATTTTCAATAAATATAAAAACACTATTATTTTTAAGTATTTTGGATTAGGCTTAACCTATTAGGCAAATATATATTTTTAAGTTATTTTGGTCTCTTTAGTTAGGAGAAATAGCAAAGATCAAATGGAGGAAAAAAAATGATAGAACATAATAGTGGTAGTAAAAAAATCCATCTACCACCTAATTTACTCTTTGATTTATGGCGTCAAACCTGATCCATAACCCCATTTTATTTGTGCATTTGCCCTTAATATGTTCATGCTTTAGTCCGTCCAATAACAAATTTATAAGTAACAAAATAAGTATAGAACGCAATTGACTTGTAACGAATTTAAATGTAGAAAAATTCAATCATCAAATATTGTTAAGAATACATTAGTATATTTTAAGTTTTATAAGAAAATTGTAAGCAGTACATAATAAAAGAGCAGTAATGCCATACCACTTATTGTGCCTACGCAGTATTTATAACATGCTTCGTACCAAAAATTGCGTCAAGCTTAACCTTTTTAATAAATGTGTTTTGCTAGACTTTTTTAATAATCGTGTTGCATCATATTGTATCTATTTTTAAGTGTGTTGCATCCATATTAACTATGGCCAAAAATTTCAAACATGGCACGAAGATACGATACGAAAACGACACAAGATAAATGGGTTTGGATCGTATGTTTATTAATTGGGCCAAAAATGAGTTGGTACGAATAACATGAAAATAAACAGGCTAGATTCGTGTTAACACGTCTAACGTGCCTTAACACGTTTAACTAAACGGGTCGTAAATGTGTCAACACGGCACGACATGACCCACCCGTTTATAACACATTTAAACTTAAAAATAAAAATATTTGAAATATTTGTAGTAGGTTAGTATTAATTAGACATTGTGTTTTTATTAATTTTCTTTATTGGCTTTTTTTTAAAAAAAAAATTAACTTTTTTTAATTTTTAGTTAACTGGGTCATAAATGTGCCATATGCATGTTGTTATCGTGTCAACTCGTCATGGCCCGCTTAGTAATCGTGTTAATTGTGTCGTGTCGCGTTACACATGCCATAAACGGGTCATGTTTGTGTTTGCATTTCTAGCACGTTTATTAATCGTATCGTATTCGTATTTGGCCTAAACGCATCGTACTATAGATGTGCTGACACGAACACGACACGAATACATTTACTTAATATTAACCCACCAGACCTAACCCATTTTGACATCTCTATATCCCATCAAAATTCCTTGAACTTAAATCTTACATGGCATTTAATTTTATCACAAGGAATTTAACACAAACTGAGGAATAGATTTTTTTTTTTTTTTTCAAATAACAATTGAGGTGAAGGAGGGTAAGGAACGTCTTGCTTGCTAGGAGAAAAGAAGCCTCCGGACCACCTTTTCTAGCCAAATAGCAAGCAATCACTCAACAATGAATGCTATCGAAAGCGGTCGATTTAAAGAAAGGGTGGTCCATTGTTAAATAATCGTTTCCAACCCTGTATTCGTCAGCTCGTTCTTGACAGATCTGCAAACAATAATAATGGCAATGAGGATGTGCTGTATGTGCAATGGGATTTGCTCCGGCAACGCTGTAATCGAGACAGTTCCGTGGAGTTTATAATTACAAAAAAGGAGTCAAAATAGGGGCAGAAATACTTCATGGTCAACTTTATACTAGCAGAACTTCTTTTGAGGCTCGTCTCATTCATGGACTATGTGTGTAATTTAATTGGAAAGTTTTTCTATCCCAGATCTCATGGAAGATTGGTTGTCCTGGAGGCTCCTCGGCAGGGGAAGAGTTTGCTACAGTAGGCTTTTCTCTCTGTGTTTTCATGTCCCACAACCTCTTAATAGTACACCATTAAATTCCCAATCCTTTGCTTGTTGTGCAGTGACAATATCAATATCCACTAATCGTTGTTTCCAGATACGGTTGCCAGTTAACCTCGTTTCTAATTTGTCGATACGAGAAGCAAATTATTGTGTAGAGGAGTCAATATCACCCATAAGCCAGCCATGTTAGCTCCAC
>CAMOHE010047952.1:3995-28354 GCA_946598075.1 Artocarpus hirsutus
ATAATCTCTAGGAAAATAAATATTATTTACAATTGAACAAGTTTATCTTGAATTAATTCAAAATTAATCCAACCGATAAACTAACATAAATTAATAGATCTCGATAATTCAACAAGTTTATCTTGAATCAATTTTATCACAAAATTAATTGAACTGATAAACGAACATCAATTATCTGATTTTACCGAATTTTAGCCAATTTGATAAACCTAACATAAGTCATCAATTATTGAAAAAACACGTCATATCATTACAGGTTTTTTTGTGAGCTAGCAAAGGGGACCAAATGGACCTATATAGTTCAGGCTCCTGATAATTATGAAACCTAATATCCTAAATATACATTTCATAATTATCAACTACAACGCTACTCCACTAAAAGCTTAGAGCTGTATTCTCAAACTATGTAGAAGTATGAAGCCCGTATAGCTAAGTCTCCATGACATATCATCATGTATCGTATCTCAATAGGATTATCCATAATCGACTTAAAGACAAGTTTTGTCTTACCTTCCTAATTATTTTTATCTTACATTCCATTATCTTACCATTGAAAAACTTACCATCTAAAGATGGTATACCATTTGGTTACACCTATGTATCCAAATGGTTGAGAGCTTTAGTTTTCTAATTATAGGATAACGCATATGAGAGGATATCAACTACTCCTAAAAAGGAGCTATGGATTCCATATCTATGAATAACAAGTATACGCTATCAAGAGTTATGCGTCCAACATACTAGCATGCGTACCACTATAAAATGTGGATGTTACCCTTGGGTAGATCAAAAGACATAGGTCAAGAAAATGGGCCCACTATTCATCTTAGGATTAAGATATAATACAAATGATTGTCTAAAGTGAATCGATTTGTCGAGACAGAATTATTAATCCAAATCAATTCACTTTATGTCTCGATCCAACACATTGCCACTTATGACAATGCGTCAATGTTTCTATTCACGAAGTTCATCTCCGATGGTCAAGACAAACCATCTCCCGTTAGGGATATAGACAACATAACAATCTTTACATGAACAAAGTGCCTAACTTTATTCCCTCGATTGCGGATCATATGATTTAGACCATCACCTTAAGAATCGTGTCTTTCGTATAATTTGTCCATCATATGCCCAATTTTTAAAGGTTTAGATTGATAGTCTCAGACTTTTGCTTACTTAACATACATTCAACAAATATAAATGTAAAGAGGATAAGATTCAGTATATAAATAATAAATGAATTCTGCATTGATAAAAATATCTCCAAAAACATATTACATTTTTACTTCTTAGGACATATACGTCTAACAATCTCCTACTTGCACTAAGTAAGTAAATAAGACAAATCTTGCATCCCCATATCTTCCACATGCCTCTCGAAGACTCTCCTAGTAAGTGTCTTTGTGAATGGATCAGCTAAATTGTCCTCTGACGTGATTTTGTACACCATGACATGCCCGCCCTTAACAAAGTCCTTTATCACATCATTCTTTCGATTAATTTGCTTACTTTTCTTGTGAAATCTTGGTTCTTTAGCATTAGCTACCGCTGCACTGTTATCACAATACAGTGATACCACATTATCCATACTAAGAACTACCTTAAGATCCCCAAAGAACTTGCAGAGCCATACTACTTCTTTCGTAGCATCACTAGCTGCCACATACTCGGCCTCCATCGTTGAATCTGAAGTGCAATCTTGCCCCACACTTCTCCAGCTGATGGCACCGACGTCCAAAGTAAACATAAAACCCAAAATCGATCGCCTTGAATCCAGATAGGATTGGAAATTCGAGTCAACATATCCTAGAGGAGTTAAGTCTTCACCCGAATGCAGAAGCATATACTCTCGAGTCCTTCTTGGGTACTTGAAAATATGCTTTTATCGCAACCCAGTGGTTCAGTCCCAGATCCACTTGAAATTGACTAACAATTTCGACCGCATAACAAATATCCGGCCATGTACAAAGCATGGTATACATGAGACTACCTACTGCCGAGGTATAAGGCACCTTCTTCATGCATTCTCTTTCTTCATTAGACTTTGGAGAGTCTTTTTTAGAAAGAGAAATTCCAGACCTAGATGGTTGCCCACCTTTCTTGGCATCCTACATTTTAAACCTTCTAAGAATTTTATCTATGTAGCCGGCTTGTGACAAAGCTATCATTTTATTCTTCCTATCTCGAAAAATCTAGATATCGAAAATAAAATTAGCTCACCCAAGTCCTTCATGTCAAATTGCTTGGTCAACCATAATTTGACTAATATAACACCCCAACATCATTGTCAATTAGTAGAATGTCATCTACATAGAACAGTAGAAAACCACCTTCCCACCCTTAATGTGTTTGTACACACATGGTTTGTCCACATTTTGTGCAAACCCATAAGTTTTGATCACTTGATCAAATCTTTCATTCCAAGAATAGAAAGCCTGCTTAAGTCCATATATTGACTTTAGCAGCTTACAAACCTTACCCTCTTGACCCTCGGCCTTAAACCCGTCTAATTGTTCTATATAGATAGACTTATCAAGATAGCCATTTAGAAAGGCTGTCTTGACATCCATCTGCTAAATATTACAATTGAGTATGGTAGCTATAGACAAGAGAATTTGGATGGACTTAAGCATGGCTACAGGCAAAAAGGTTTCCTCATAATCGATTTCTTCCTTTGCATGTATCATTTAGCTACTAGTCTAGCCTTAAAGGTTTTGACCTTTCCATCCACTCCTCTTTTCCTCTTGTAGATCCACTTACACCCTAGGGGTTTTACCCCTTCAGGAAGATCCACAAGCTCCTAGACCCAATTAGTCTCTATAGACTTCATCTCTGTGTTCATGGCCTCTGTCTAGAGTTTTGAATCAACATCCTTCATAGCCTCTGCATAAGTATAAAGATCTCTGTCATGTTCATCCAGTTCAGCCACAAAGGCCTCACTATTGAACATATACCTCTCAGGTTGACACCCGATCCTCTCACTATGCCGAAGCCCTTAAGTTGTTGTTTGGGTTTGTTTGGTTTTTCTACATTGATCAAAATGGCTTCATTAAAAACCCCCAAAGTGATAGGATCACTCGTCAACTCCTCAAGCACCACTTTGCTTCGAGGCTTAAAGTCGTCCATGTAACTTTCATCAAGGAAAGTTGCATGAGTTGAAACCATGACTTTATTGTTCTTTAGGTTATAAAAATAACCCCCTTTAGTCCCTTTCGGATATGCTATAAACACACTAACTTCTAAATGTGCTTCCAACTTATTTGCATCCTTAAACAGGACATGAGCCAGACATCTCTATATACGAATATAGTTTAAGAATATCTTCTTGTCCGTCCATAACTCGTGAGGAGTTTTAGGGATCGATTTGGAAGGCACATTGTTCAAAAGATAACATGTGGTTTGTAGTGCATATCCTAAAAAGAATAAAGGAAATCATGAATAACTCGTCATGGACCTAATTGCGTTGAATAAAGTCCTATCCCTTCTCTCTGCTAGGCCATTCTGCTATGAAGTGCCTGGCATGGTAAATTGGGATAAAATCTCATTCTCTAATAAGTGTCCTAAGAACTCATCAGAAAGGTATTTTCTACCTCGATCAGATCGAAGTGACTTCATGGGTTTACCCAATTGCTTTTCCACTTCAGCTTGAAACTCCCTAAACTTGTCAAAGGTTTCACTTTTGTGGTGCATCAGGTGCACATACCCATACCTTGAGTAATCATCAATGAAAGTGATGAAGTGCTCATTCCTCCTTATGTCTGGATGTTTATCGGTCCACAAACATCACTATGCACAAGTTCTACAACCCCTTTGGCCCTATTGCCCTTAGACCCGAATGGTCTTTTGGTCATTTTACCCTCCAAATAGGATTTACATTGAGGTATAGATTTCACCTTTAAGTGACTTAAAGGTCCATCTCTTACCAACCTTTGAATCCTATTAGGTTAATATGACTAAGGCGTAAATGCCAAAGATAAGTCTTATTAGAGTAAGAAGTTTTAAGTCTTTTAGAGTTATTATCATTTATCTCAACATTAAGTAGCAAGTCCTTCTTAGGTTTGATAAAATATAAATTATTTTGTATTCATCTAGAACAAATAAAATATTTGTTTTTACAAATCATGACTTTATTATTAAAAGAAACCAAATAGGAGTCTTTAAATAAACAACCTACAAAAATTAAATTCCTTTTAAATTTAGGAACATAAAAATAATCTCAAAAAATTAAATTCCTATAATTATCAAAATATAGATGGGCGTCTCCCACTACTTCAGCTAAGACCAAGGATCCATCGCCCATTCGAAGTGTGAAGTTTTCACGGAGCAAACTTCTCGTTTGTTTGAACCCCTATAGAGAAACACAAACATGATTAGTTGTACCAAAATCTATGACCCAAATGTCACTGATTCCTCAACCAAACAAGTTTCTAAATACAGAAGACTACACCTACCTCTTAGGAAAGGAACTCCTTGCAATTCTTCTTGATGTGCCTGACCTTCTCATAGAAGAAGCACTTAAGCTTCTTTGGGTTTTTATTCTTCTTCTTCTTGCTCTTGTTGTTAGTAGGAATAGAAGACTTCCCATTCTTGGCCCGTTGTTTCTTTTCATACCCAGGGTTGGGATTGGAACCAAAAGTAGCTACCAAATTGGCCTCACCACCTATAGGAGATTCTCTGATCAATAGTTCTAACTCCTGTAACTGTTTTATCAATTTTGTTAAGGTCATGTCCCATCTATTGCTCAAATTAAAAGTAGCTCTAAATGAAAATAAACTCTTTAGGTAGAGTCTCAAAGACTATTATCGTCTGAGTTTTAGCATCAATATCGGCTCCATTGGTTTGAGCCTCAACGAGGTAACTCATGACCAACATCATGTTCTTCTTTATAAATGTCCTCGATTTTTGCTCACAGTTAAGAAGTTTCTAAGGCACCCCTTGCCACTTTGTTATGGCTTGGCCTCTAAACATGTCTTCCAAATTATCCAAGATCTGCTTAGTAGTCTTATAATCCTCATGTTGAGCCTGGAACACGTTGTTCATGCTGGCCATAACATAGCACTGGGCCTAATCATTTGCATCTTTCCAATGATCATATGCTTGGATTTCATCGTTGGTGGAATTTCTTGTAGGCTAGGGAGGACAAGGGACTGTTAGCACAAATTTTAGTTTCCTAAAGGAAAGGACAATATTCAGGTTTCATTACCAATCATTATAATTCTCTCCAGTTAATTGGTTTTTGTCAAGTACTGATGATAAAGTGTTTTTAGACATTTTTAATCTACAATAAAGAATCATATACCAAACATAAGCAAACATACAATAATAATTTTGTAAGATAACACAATCATGAAAAAATATGCAAATGTGTTTTGGTGTCAAAACCTTGAAAATATCACATCCTTACAACGATAATTCCTAACTCAGAATTCAACAAGCTCCTAGGGAAGCCATCCCAAATTCAATCAAGAATGCAAATTCCTTCCTGATTAATATATGCCACTAGGACTTTTATGATCCAGCATACATTAATAATCACTTCTTTGGCCATTAATTTTATTAACAGAGCTCCTAGGGGAGATTGATAATAAAATTAATATGAGTGTATAACTATAGTTTCAATATTTTATCCATGATTTATAATCACCACCTAGGGGTGTATAATGATAGATCATACTAAAATATCCTATCCTCTTGGAGATCCAACCCGGTACGTGGTGAAGTCCCTTCCTAGGGGTTGGAACCACCATGTGCTACCTATGGACTAACGATGGAGGCCTTAGGTCCTCTCTTCGAAAAACTTCTCCCGCTCAATCTTTTGAAATCAAGGTTTTATTTTAAAAAAATGCATAAACAATTTTAAATTGAGCAGCACTCCCTATTCTATATGGCATGTTATCAATATACATGAAAAATCATATTATAATGCAGACAAGCAAAGCTACAAGCAAAATAATAATAAATAACTGCAATATTATAGTTCTGCCACAGAGAATAGAAAATAAAGATTGCAAGAGAAAATCAAAACATATTATCAATTCTTTATCCTTGAATCCTTAAGCTGTATCCTTCTTCATGTAATACCCCATCTCCAAGTCTTCAATTTTGTATAGATCGAATACTCCATACTTCCAGTCATATCAAAATTTTAATGTTTCTTAGAATTGTCCCAAAAATAAAATTAAAATTGTATCTAAAGCTGCACCTTTTTTGGAAAAATTTCTAGCTCTCTGCTAGTAAGCTGATCATGACAGTTTGGCCTACTAAACTGGAATGTTTGGTCTGTCATCAAAGCTATTTGATTTCTTCCTCGTGGACGGCCTGTCGAACCCTAAGTTTGGCCTGTCGATCCTACGACCGTCGGCCGACCGATCTTTGAGTTCCGACATGCTGACTGAGCAGAGATCACCCTTTCCAAAAAATACAATTTTGATGCAATTTATCAATTTTATTTTCAACAATTCAAAAAAATAAAATTAGAGACTTAGGAAATACCTAAGAACACTATCATCCATCTTCTAGATCTGCCTTCTAGATCCCTCTTCTCCAAATGATTATTTAATTACAAAATTCTTACAAATTTAAAATTAAATAATAATTCATAGATGGGGATGATAGTCTGCCGTCTAATTACATAAAAACCTAGATATACATTCTAACCTCTAAAGAACCATAACCGATATAAATTAATTAATTAATTAATAATTAAATAATAATTTAATCAACTATAATTAATTAATAAATATTCACCATACAATCCATGACAACATAAAAATATATAGAAACCTTAGAGTGCCAACTCTCTAAAAAAATTAAATTCAAGCATAGAAGAGATCAAGATCACATAATTTATACGTATAGCATGATCACAGACTTGCAAATTTATATAAAAACCATGGCTCTGATACCAAATGTTGAAAAAATAGTACATAGTAGAATTTTAAAATTTTTATATTATAGTATTTTCTAAAAACACAAGTTTGACACGCTATATGCATAAATTAATCAGATCTTACTAATATCGTAAAAGCAGAAAAGCTCCCATAATCCGTGAAGAGGTGTGTATTCCATAAAGACCTTAACCAACAGGCCTTCTTTGCTATTCTTTATCCACGACCAGTGTCTATGTGGGCACTTTCGTATAGCTCTTCCACCAGATAGGTCTCATTCCAACCAATTGAAAAAAACCCAAAGCTATAGTTTGTGATTTGTGATTAATAGCTCTTTGGGGAATTACAAAGTCTCACTCTAGATTTCTTAACTGATCTTAATAACAATGAGTCTTATTCCCCTTCTTATAGAGGTTGGGCCTAGGAGTCAATCCTTATTATATAAGGACTCAAAAATTTGAATTAGAATCAAATCTGAATCAATATCTGATAAAATCTGCGTGGAAACACGTGATTTATTTAAAGCTAGGTTGGCAGGCTGAATTGCCAAATCGACCTACTAAACTTGCCTCATCGGTAGGTCGAACTAAAAGATTGGCCTGCTAAACTTTTGAAAAATGATTCCAGCGAATCTTTATTTCTCACCCGAGATTCTTAGGATAGAGCCCCAATTTTAATTCAAATAACTTAATAGAAAAGTTATATAATCAAAATAGTCATATCTAGAAAATCTCTAGAAAAAAATATTTTTGATAATTCAACAAGTTTATCTTGAATTAATTTATTCAAAATTAATCCAACCGATAAACAGACATGAATTATCTAATCTCGATAATTCAACAAGTTTATCTTGAATTAATTTTGTCACTAAATTAATTCAATCAATAAACAAACATAAATGATCTGATTTTATGGAATTTCAGTTAATTTGATAAATCTGACATAAGTCATCAATTATTAAAAAAGCACGTCATATCGTTACAGGATTTTTTATGAGCTAGCAAAGGGGATTTGATGGACCTATATAGTTCAAGCTCCTAATAATTATGAAACCCAATATCCTAGATATACATTTCATAATTATAAACTCCAACGCTACTTCGCTAAAAGCTTAGAGCTGCACTCTTGAACTATATAGAATTACAAAGCCCATATAGCTAAGTCTCCATGACATATCATAATGTATTGTATCCCCATAGGATTATTCATAATCGGCTTAAGGACAAGTTCTATCTTACTTTTTTGATTATTTTTATCTAACATTCCATTATCTCACCATCGAAAAACTTACCATCCAAAGACAGTATACCATTTGGTTACACCTATGTATCCAAATGGTTGAGCGCTCTAGTTTTTCAATTCCAAAATAATGCATATAAGAGGATATCACTACTACTAAAGAGGAGCTATAGATTCTATATTTATGAATAACAAATCTACTCTATCAAGTGTCATGCATCCAACATATTGGCATGCGTACCACTATAAAATGTGGATGTTACCCTTTGGTACATCAAAAGACATAAGTCAAGACAACAGGCCCACTAGTCATCTTAGGATTAAGATACAATACAAATGATTGTCTAAAGTAAATCGATTTGTCCAGAGAGAATTATTAATCCAAATCAATTCACTTTATGTCCTGAACCAACACATTGTCACCTATGACAATGCGCCAATGTTTCTATTCACGGAGTCCACCTCCGATGGTCAAGACAAACGATCACCCATTAGAGATACAGACAACATAACAATCTTTGCATAAATTAAGCCCCAAACTTTATTCACTCAATTGCAGATCATATGATTTAGACCATCACCTTAAGAATCGTGTCTTTTGCATAATATATCCATCATATGCCTAATTCTTAAAGGTTTAGACCGATAGTCTTAGACTTTTGTTTGTTTAACATACATTCAACAAATATGAATGCAAAGAGAACAAGATTTGGTATATAAATAATAAATGAATTCTTTATTGATAAAAATATCTCTAAAAACATATTACATTTTTACTCCTTAGGGCATGTACGTCTAACACTCACGAGAGTAGCAGTCGTGACCTATTACACTGTCGACAATGATAACAGGTCAAAGACGCATGGGGGGGCGATAAGCTTTACGCTTGGCCGATGTCCATCCACGGAAGGGATGAGAGATTTAACGGCACAAGGTCAAACCAAAGGGTCTGGGGTCACCGTTTTAGCTAAGAGAGAGAGCAAGAGAGAGGGGGAGAAAGAGAGGAAAAAATGTGCAAAGATCAGCCCATACCAGCTTGGGCTTTGGGGGATTTATTGTTAAAGTAATAAACCCTCAACAGTAAAAAAAATTGGGCAGAGATTCCTTTGATGGAGGCGCAAGGCATTCGATCTGGGTTCTCGAGATATGCCACTGTTCTTTAGTAATTGGAGTCCCAAGAAAACAAAGGCGACCTAAACTCGAGAGAACTAGACTCAAGGACCCAAAAAGTGATTCAAATATTAGACTAATTTCAGGCACCAAACGAGAACTAGGAGGTCTCTCAATACCCGAGTCTTCTTTTGAGTTTAGGGAGTCATAAAAGTCCTTGAACCAAATGGAACCTTAAAGTACCGTCAAGCTTCCAACACTTTGAGAAGCAAAAGAGGTAGGGTGGACTAAAACCTTTTTTTTGCGTTTAATCCAAATTTTGCTTATTTTTTTCTTCCATTATCAGATCTAACAAGAGCATATAGAATGATAAACATGTCCTTGTGTTTATGAATGTTTATGCTTGAGATTGAAAACATGCATGTTGGGAATTATTCAATTAGTTCATAATGTGCTTAATGATTCATGTTTGAAACGTGTGGGATGTGGTTATTTGTAATTGTCCTTGTTCATGTATGGAATTTGTAGGAATTAAATACAGAGAATCCGATTTGGCATGCCTTAGGTTTTATTTTGTGGAGTTTAAGATTATGAGTTGAATGATGTGTTTTTGAGCTTTAAAAATTTTGAGAAAATGTGTTTGATAGGTTCCATGATGATTTTCTAGGTAATATGCACTTCATATGTGATTTGAGGTTGTTTTAAGGTAGGGGATTTAAGAAAAAATCAAAGAGGAGTTGAACTGTGCGAAACTAGTCTACGACGGGCCGACAAGCCGAACAACAAGACCGACATACCAGTTTCCCTGGTCCAGCAGCCCGATTTGCACAGGGGTTATTGTCTTGTAGCAACCTGAGCCTCCTTCATTCAATCCTGTTCCAAGTTTCCTTTTTGAGCCTCTTTTGTGACAAGCAAATGATTCAAATATGATCCTAAATATTGTAGTCATGTTTTAAGTTCTATATTTTTTTAGCCGCGCTTTAAGTATTATCTTGGCCATAAAATGTATGTTTTACATAAAACATGTTTTCCATGGATGGTTTTATTGAGTGTAACTTTTCTTGAAATGAATGATTTTAGACTCGAAATAATGAGTTTATTCTTAGTACAAATGGTTTTCAAATTCTGTTGTACAGTGTATGTCTCTCGACACTGAGTTTTGCATATAACCTTTGATATAGAATTATGTAAAGAGTAACCTACGAGGCAGGTTTCTAAAGCTCGATCAAGTGCACTTTGTGGTGTGGGCAATTGGCTAGCACTATAAGTATTTATTACGATACAATATGGTATACAAGCGGTTTGCAAAACCCATATTTTTTGCAGAATTGTTGTTTAAAAAACATTTACTCATCTATTCAAATTTTATTTGTTTAACTTTTGTTGTTTTGTTAAAATTAAAACTTGTTGGGCCCTTTGCTCATTTTATTTCATTTGTTTTTATTTTTTTTCAACACCCTCTATGCAGTATTAAGAGCAGTGCCAAGTCGATGGTGGGATTTATGAATTGATTTTCGTGTTGTTTTATAAGTGAAGCTTATGGTTAGAGATGTATCCTAGAGTAGGTTTATTTGCCATACTTATTGTCGCTTTATTCTCATTCAATTGTACTTAGCATATCAAATGTATTGTTCAACCATGGTCCCGAGTTGTTTATTTTGCAATTTTATTTCAAAAAGGACTGTGAATATTAAATCTTAACGACTCGGGAGTGCATGTTTGATTTTTATTTTATTTATTTTTAAATATTTTTATTTATATTCAAACTCTCTTTTATAAATCCCATTTATTTAATTAATCTTTGGTGGATCCTAAAACTAGGACGAGTTAAGCTGGCCTAAATTTTTTATAAGAACAACAAAAAAAAAAAAAAAAGTTCAAACCAAGCTAGACTAGCTTAGTACAGGTTTATATTTGGGCCTAGATCCTAGTCATGGTTAGAGTTATGTTGTGGGGCCAGGCTAAGACAAAGAGAAGATTGTTGTTGAACCTACTTAGACCAACTCAAATTGACACTTCTAGTTAAATATTAGGATAATTTACTTACCCTAATTCATGTATAAGAAAAACCTGAGCAAAAAAAGTTTGCATGAAGTTTAATATGAAAAATTGACTTTTCCTCTCTTAAATGAACTTTATGTATAGAAAATTGGATAGAATAATTGAACGAGCTATAATGGGTGTAAAAATGACCAGTTTATATTTATAAATGATAGAAGGATATCTTCCATCACAACGACCCCATCATGTCCTTGACGTGGGTGTCAAGGATGATGAATATAATAAATAAGAAGAAGAATTACAAAGTTTGACATAAAGGAAGATGTAAATAGCGTTGGGTTTTATATCTTAAGCCAAGTCTTGCATCTATTGTGGACTAAGTTTCTTTTATTTTTGTAGGCATATATAGTCTTCTTAACAGAGTCCCACATCGATTGTGGATGAAATACTTTGTCTTCTTTAATATTATAAATAAGATCTCCGTTCATTGTATTTGAATAACTCTCATTTAGAAGTCACAAGTCTGTTTAGGATAAGTAATAAGCATGTCATACTTTCTAAGTCAGCAACATTTATTTTATTTTTTTATTTTTCTTTATTATTATTTATTTTATTTATGTTATTATTTGCAACATAATTATTTGACATAAGAAGTCCTTTTATGGAAAATGTGTACAACCAAAAGTAGTTTGAATCTATTAATGCTGTATTCTGCCAAACAATTTCTGCAAATTATACATGATGCTTGATGTTAACATCAAACGCATGGACGATTGATGATGTTAAGCTTACATTAAACTATAATTTACACATTAAAAGTTATAAGTCCTAAAATTTGGAGTATCATATTGGAAACACCTAAAGTTCTACAACAATATTCATTGAATGGTAAGAGTAAAAAACAATGAGAAACTTGATAAATCGATTACCAACATAGTACATACAATAAGTACATAAATATTCCCCCAAAGTTTTATTATTTATCAATTTATCTTAGAAACTATAAAAGCATCCTTTGATTTTAAGGAACTAATTTAAATTTCTTTCTTCACATACTTTATGAATGCCAAAAATTAGCCAAAACGACATAATATCCTTAAACACAGTTTGTGACACTATTTTAAAGATTGAAAAAGCATGAAAAGTGTTAAAACAAAAACATCAAATGTGAAAAAAATGATTTTTTTAAGATATTAATATATTTTTCTAAACTTTTTCTTAAAAAAATAATTTTTTAGAAGTAAATTGCATCCAATTAAAGGTAACTTTTTCTTTTTCCTTTATTTTTTTAATCCGTAAAGTCAACAATGAATGAAATTTAAACAGGTTTTTTAAATTAAAAAAAATACTTTTGTAAAGGGATAAGTTGATAACTAAAAGAAACTAAAAGTTATGTTTTTGTAATTAACCCTATAAAATAAAGCTATTAACCAGTAAATACTGGTGTTTAATAGGTAGGGGTGCAATCATGATATCCACATATTCGTCAAGACAAGACATTTCTTTATAAACAATGAGATAATACTTGCACAAGTCTAAATTACTCACTGATACAGGTAAGTCAATAAATCAGGCACACTATTGAACAAAGACACGAGTGTTACAACAAAAATAAAGAAAAAAATAAATTAAAAAAACTGCAGCCAGTAGTCTGTCTTGAAGAATTGAGTCCGTATATTCAGGACTATGGTAAGGAATACTTGGATTTGTTAAAAAAATCTCTCTTTAAAAGATTTAAACAGCTACAAATTAAAAAAATTCTAAAAATGAAGAATGAACACTAAACATACTTCTTTAGAGGATGAGTATTGATATAAATTGTTGGCATATTTTTCATTGAACACAACTCTATATATACATATACCCTATTGACAAAATAAATTGAAACTAACCATTTAAAGCCAAATGACAATTAAAAGACAAATGACAATTAAAAGCACATTAATTACATAAAATACAATTTAAAAAACAAGGAAATTATATCTTGACGTGCCCTGCAGGATGTGGGTCAGTCAAAGACTTGACCTTGGATCGTAATATTTTGAAATGAAATGCAAGGGAGTTACTTGATGAGAATATCAACGAGTTGATTAAGCATTGAAAGCCAAGTAAAAGAAAAAAAGACAAGAAAAGACCAAACAAGATGACGAAGTAACACAACCTCATATATATATATATATATATATACACACATATAAATACTAGTTATATGCACACGCCTAAGGCGTACATACTTTTTGCAGTTTTTGATACAAATATGTAGAATAGTTTTAAAAGTTAGTTTTTGTCATTTATTATTCTCCTAATAGTTTAATTTGATGAAAAAAGTATAATAAAGCATTTTTTAAGGGAAAAAGATTTTGGGCCTATTTGGGAGGGTCTCCTAAAAACTGCTCTTGACTTTCTTAATTCAAAATCTACTTTTGAAAGTGTTTGGATGAACTGTCAGAAGAGCTTTTACTCTCCAGAAGTATTTCTTATTAATGCCACAAAATTTAGCTTCTTAAAAAAGCACATCTGAAATAGACTTGAAACTTGTATCCAAGTATCAATAATGCATTATAAGCTTAAATATAACATTTTTGTAACTTTTAAAAATAATTGAAACTATTTTGACCTATTAAAGCTCTTTTAAATTATAGTTCCAAACACTTGTTAAAAAGCTATAGTTTTTGTTTCTCTTCTTTACTGACGAAAAGCACAAGCAGAAGTTGTGCCAAATAGGCTCTTTTATCAAGAAAATTAAATAGTTAATTATTTATGTGGTACAGCGAAAGAAGTTTAATAAAGTTCCCTTCAAAACATAAGATTTAAAAATAAACAAAAAGAAAAAAGATCAAAATATAGGTTTCAATTATCACAAAATTGTGAGACAAAGTGTGAGTTGTTGGCTTTCTAAAATGACTTTAGGCAAAAATTGTAGAAACTTAGTAAACGTGGGGAACGTATATAACAAAAATTTACATAATACTTTAGTAAAAGATACTATAGAATATATTAATTTAATGCTTGATAAATATACGTATAATTTATACATGTTTGGTAGTAGAGAAAAAGTCAAGAAAAACTTCTCTTGGGAAAACATCCTCTAAGAGAAACTACAATTTTCCACACCTAGCCTTCAATACTAAATGGACAAACGTGTGGGCATAGAAGGGAATTAAAGTTTTTATAGATCACTCGCTCACTTTTCTCTCCCACTAATCTCAACGCCAGAAGAATATGGGATTGGAAATGGAAGGACACTTCTTTACTTTCTTTCTCTCTCTACACTCCTACTGATAAAATCTTTGGCAGAATTTTTGTAGTCTAACCTGTTAGGAAAAATTCCTTTAAGATATGTTATGTTTTTTAAAAGACATATTTATAAATTTCATTATACATATGTGCATGTATTTTGAATACTTTATAAATATCATTAAAATTCCATAGTTATGTATGTGGCTTTAAATATTATATAAAAGTATTATGTAGAAGAAGATAATATTTAAGGATAATAATTAAAATGGTCATTAATATATATTAATTATTATAATTAATTATTTAATCAAAGTATAGAATATTTAATTGAGCATTACTAGAACAGGTCATTTTCATTAAGAATAGAACAGTCTTATCCAAACAGTTAATGTAGTGTAACGCCCCCTTACGAGTGTTACAATAATCCTCACTTTTGTTGTTAAAATTTTTATTTAAAGATGAACAATTCAAATAAAACAATTACACTCAAGCAAATATCCCACAAAAATATGTATATATATATATATATATATATATATAAACTACTTATCAAATTTGCTTCCCTCACCTTGATTAGCCCAATAGAAGACCTACAGTGTTCAAGTAACCAACATCCTACAGAAACAATTAGTTTAGAAATACCAATATTTATTAAATTATAGACACACACAAATCTTTAAACAACGTTTAAAACTCTGGAGAAAAGAAAAAAACTTGAATGTCCTGTAACATCTTGAAATTTATTAAGTAAGATTAATGTGTAACATTGTATATTAGTGTGCCCAAATGTAATTTAAACTTAATTTAATTAATTGTAGTGTTTTTCAATTTATTTCATCTTTTATTATTTAAATTGCTACTTTAAAATTTTGAAACAAAATAATTTGTCTAATGCCCGATGTGTCCCACCTTGGAAAACCATATGCTGGAGATGGTTTCCATACAGTAAGATTACCCTCATTTTCTCTATTTAATTCTCTCTTCCTCTCTTCTCTCCTCACTCTCTCACTCTCTCTCAGCTCACTCTCTCTCTCCCTCTCTCCCACGCTACCTTTCTCTCTCTCAAATTTTTGATTCAAAAACTACAATCCTGAGCCTCAATCCCGTTTGATCGAAGCCTAGGAACGAAGATTCAAGCCTTAAATCTTCCCCAAAAATGCTCATCACAAGGTTAGTTTCTTTTCTTAAAAATCTTTAAATTTTTGTTTTGAATTTTCTATGCAAGTTCCAATCCAAGTTTATTGGCTTAGGAAACCTTAAATCTAGGTTAGTAGAACTCAAATCTTCTAGAATCTAGGCTTGATTGGATGAAAATTGAACTAACCCAAGTTTTTCTATTTTCTCCATTTTTAGATTTCTTTAAAAATTTTTATGTAAGTCTTGTTTAAAGTTGTTTAAAAGTGTTCTGTTATATTTTTCTATCATTTATGAATGTTTTGTATGACTGAGAATTGACAAAACAGATTGGAAATGGGATTTTGAGCTCAAGGAGGCCGAGACTAAAAATCTAGAACTTTCCAGACTTTTACAGTTGAGCAGGCCAAACTTCAAGTTCAGCAGGCCGAATTCATATCATTGGCAGGCTGGACTCACAGTGAGTTTGGCAGGCTAAACCCATATGGTCAGTAGGCCAAACTCAACAGTTCGATAGGCTGGACCGGGGAATTCGATAGGCCGACCAACCATAGAGAAAAATGACCATTTTTTACCCATTTTTACTGTTTTAAACCCAGATTGAGATTTTAACTTTATAGTATGATTTTACAAACATAAATGACACACTAAGACACCATGAGATAGCTTAATAGTGTAGAATATCCTAAGCTAGATATTAATGAACTTAGTCTTTATTTGAGGTTATTCGTGGTTCCATGGAGCTAACATATAGAGGGTCGAGACTGCGGTGTCAAACATCGGTGTTGGATATTGAGGTAGGACATCTACATTTTTCTTTGGCAGCTAGGTTTTTAAATAGCTTTGGCCTCAAAATGATTGCTTTCAAAATGTTTTCAATGAATGTTTGAAAAAGATTTTTATCGGTTGTTGTCATAAACTATTGAATAAGATGATATTCATAATGAACTACATAATGAACATAAATGAATACACTTGGCAAAACGATATTTTAATAACTATAGAGATGCATAGATGGGCATAATCAGAGATTGGGTCGTGTAGAGTGCAACCTTAGGGGCAGGTCCCGAAACTCAGTTGGGCCACTATGGTGGTGAATTCTATGGTTTGCCTAAGAAAAGATAATAAGATCCTTTTTGGATGAACAATGAACTGTTTTTGGTAAGAATGATTTAATTGGATTTATTTATTTAATTTTGTTTTCTAAATATTTTCCTAAATGATAAATTTTATATTCAAATTAAATGTTTTTAAAACCTAATCCTACTAAGACTTTTGCTCACTTTTTATCTGTTTTTAAACCCTTTTTCCCTAGGTAGAATTCAACTTAGGATAGACCGAGAGTCCACCGACTAGACTTACTAGCAGTATAAGGCTTTGAGTAGGTTATTTGTATTATTTAACTAAGGCAGGTAATAATTTAATTTTCTTTCTTATTTTGGACTGTAGTTGTAATTTTAATTATTGTCGATACCATATGTATGCATAAGTTTAAGGCCTTATGGGACCCAACACATATTTCTCTCCCTTTTTATTTTTTATTTCATTGTGCTTTATCTTACATGTTTTATCATTTTAAATAATTGTTTAAAAAGTTTTAAATTTATCATGTTTTTAATAATTAACTAATTCCTTAAATTGGTAATTTTTAACTAAAATTTGATTTAACTATCTTAATTAGTCAGCCATGTCACCTCTTAGATTTTGGGGTGTGACAAAATGGTATCAGAGCCTTAGGTTATGAACGTTAGAAAATGTGCACACATAGGTATGACACTAAAAAACCACTAACAGTCCGATTGTATTTTCAGAACTGAGAGTATGGCACCAAGGTGTCGTCCAATTCTTGATGACACGAATCCAGCAAATGTGAAAAGCACAATAGGGGCAATGTTTGCTGCTTTTTAGTAGATGACAATGAGGACTAGACCGAAGGATTCCAAGGCAAGTCACTGGCATACATATTTTAAGGAATTCAGGCATACATCTATTCCTAACTTTGATGGAAATGAAGACTTACAGATGGCTGAGTATTGGTTGGACTCTGTAGTGAAAAATTTGGATACCGTTGACATACTAGTGGAATACCATGTGGAGTTTGTAGCTTTCAAATTCAAAAGCAGCACAAATGCTTGGTGGAAGCAAGCCAAACGTCTGAAAAACAATGGGAATTTTAGCTGGGACAGGTTTAAAGAGTTGTTCTATGAGTGTTACTTCACACAAGGGTATAGAGATCAGAAGACCATGGAATTTTATAGATTGGAGAAGGGTGACATGTCGATTAGGGAATATGAAGCGAAATTCAACAAGTTGGCTAGATTTGCTCCATCCACTGTGGCATCAAAGCATGAAAAGTGTATTTAGTTCCAAGAAGGACTTAAAGGATCCATTTGACGGCAGGTAATTGCTTTACGACTCCAAAACTTTGGTGAGTTAGTGTCGTCAGCCCTATTGGTGGAAAGTGATTATGCCTACTAAAAACTAAGCAAGGAAAATTAAAGGACCATAGAGGAGCAACGGGAGTGGTAGCAGTAGCCAAGCATAGGTGAAGAACCAACAAGGTAATGTAAACAGTGGGAACAGCAGTTCATCAGGCAGCGAATGCAGCAACCTCTACAGCTTTCATAGCCATTATTGCCAGCAACTAAGACACATTGAAAGGAACTTCCTAATCAGGAATGCTCTCCTAGGACTTCAGCCTAGAGAAGGTGCCAGCCGTTAGCCTCAACCCTAGTCTTTACCTCTACCTCAGCAACTCCCTTAACTATAGTTTCATTTGTTCACTCCTCAGCAACTACCATACCGCTCGTAAGGATATCAACCGTAGAATTTTTAATGCAATGCATGACTAGCATGCAATCTCCCCCAACACAACAGTATCGGCCAACCAATTTAGGAGCCAACAATGCTAGTAGAGGAAAGGGGAAAGCTCTATCCCAAGTTCATAACATGACCTCAGGAAGCTAGGACACTTAAACTAGTAATGCAGTCGTCAACGATATGGTTTAATTTCTTAGTTATTAGCACATGTTTTATTCGATACTAGTGCCATTCATTCTCTCATTTCAAGCTCTTTTGTACATGCCTTGGGATTTGAGATAAAAGAATTTGATGAGCCCTTGGTTATTTCCTCACCCCTAGGGCGGGTGTGTATGAATTGTATATGTAAATCTTGTAAAATAATGATTAAGGGTGAAACTCTAAAGATTAATTTAATTGTAATCCCCATGGTGGTAATGATAGGGGAACAATGATCACTCACCAGGGTGGTAATGATTGAATGATGAGTGAGCTTCTAATGAAGACTTGTCTCAGAGGATTGAAGAATCTAGCTTGCTATGCCGTCCTCATGAACCTAGAAGAAGAGTCCAGTGCATCGAGAAGAAATGCAGCAATTTCAATGGTTGATGAATTAAAAAATGTCTTCCTTGACGAGTTACCAAGATTATTACCGCATCAAAAAATTGAGTTTAGTATTCAGTTGCTTCTAGGAACCGCTTTGATTTCTGTAGCACGGTATCGGATGGCACCGATAGAGATGAAAGAGTCAAGAAAGTAAGTTTAGGAGCTTGTTGACAAAGATACATTATGAATAGCACAATGTTGTGGGGTGCACCGATTTTGTTTGCCAAAAAGCATGATGGAACCCTCAGGTTGTGCATAGACAACCGGTAGCTAAATCGAGTCACCGTGAAGAACAATTATCCACTGCCTAGGATCGATGAGTTATTTGATCAGTTGGAAGGTTTGTGATACTTCTTGTAGATATGTGTTTGGGATACTACCAGCATAGGATTAAGGAAGAAGACATCCCCAAGACAGCCTTCAGGACCCGATATGGATTTTTTGAGTTTTTGGTGATGCCATTTGAGTTGACAAATGCTCCAGCAGCTTTCATGGACTTAATGAACATGATATTCAAGCCTTATCTAGATCAATTTGTAATCATGTTTATTGATGACATCCTGATCTATTCCAAGACCTAGGAAGAACACGAAGAACATTTGAGGATCATACTTCAAACTCTGTGGGAGCACCAGCTGTATGCCTAAAAGGAAAAGTGTGAATTTTGGCTACTAAAGTTAAGTTTTTAGGACATATTATCTCCAAACATGGCATTTCAATAGATCCTTCTAAGGTAGAAGCCATAGTGGAATGGGAATGACCGAGGAATGTGGCAGAGATCTATAGTTTCTTAGAACTTGCAGGATACTATAGGAAATTTGTGAAAGATTTCTCGAAGATAGCAGCTCTGTTGACACGGTTAATTAGGAAGAATGTAAAATTTGAATGGGATTGAGAATGTAAGTTTGCCTTCTAAGAATTGAAGAATCGGTTATTTATTGCTCTAGTGTTGATTAACCTGAATAGTGATGAATCGTATGAAGTCTACACGGATGCCTTAAGACGTGGACTTAGGCCCGTGTTAATGCAACATGGGCGCGTTGTGGCATATGGGTCGAGATAGCTACGACTTCATGAGCAGAACTACCCTACTAACAACTTAAAGCTCGTAGTGGTGATTCATGCACTAAAAATCTAGAAATGTTATCTGTATGGGACGACATTTCAGGTTTTCTTGGACCACAAGAGTTTGAAGTATCTGTTAACTCAGAGGAATCTAAACTTGAGGCAACGAATATGGATGGAGTACATAGAGGACTATGACTTCGTGCGGCATTATCATCTAGGAAAGGCTAATGTAGTCGCTAATGCACTCAGTAGGAAGTCTTCTAGATTTCTCACATGTTTAGAACTTGAAGACTAAAAAAGAGATGCAATGGTCAGTGAGTATGGACTATAGTACTATGAGGACTACGGCTGAGTTTTGGTATACCATATGGAGTCGACCCCAACTCTTGTCCAGATGGTGAAGCAAAATCAATAGCAAGACCAGCACCTACAAGGAATTTGGATGTGAATCTAGAATGAGGAGCAATTTGAGGAATGGGGGATACATGTTGATAGATCGTTATACTTTTGGGAGTGTTTAGTAGTCCCAATGATTGCAGAAGTTATGAAGGCTATAATGGACGAAGCTCACAAGTCTCAGTTTGCTATTCATCTAGGGAGCACAAAAATGTATTGTGATTTGAAGAAGAAATATTGGCAGAGAGGCATGAAAAAGGATGTCCAAGAGTATATGGCCAAGTGCGAAACTTGTTTCTAGGTGAAGGCTGAGCACCATAAGCCAGCAAGTTAGCTTCAGCCACTTTCCATTCCAGGGTGGATGGGAGCATGTCACAATGGATTTTCTCACTAGTTTGTTGAGGACTGAACAAAGGCATGATGTAATTTAGGTCAAAGTTGACAGGTTGACGAAATCGATGCATTTCATCCCTTTCAGGTTGACATGTTTGAAGAGAGTTCCTGGGGAGCTATATCTGTAGAATATAGTGAGATTGCATGGAGTTTCTTTATCCATCACTTTTGATAGAGATACCCGATTTAATGCCGAGTATAGAGGAGCTTTCAAGAAGCTTTGGGCACAGATTTAAACTTCAGCACGGCCTTTCATCCTTAGACTGACGAGCAATCTGAGCGAGTCATTTAGATCCTCAAAGATATGTTACGAGCGTGTGTATTAGCCTTCGGTGGGAATCGGAAGAAGTATTTGTATCTAGCAGAGTTTGCATACAACAATAGTTATCAAACAAGCATCAGGATGGCACCGTTTGAAGTGCTTTATGGATGATCGTGTCGGTCACTGGTGTGTTGGGCAGAACTAGAAGACAGGATTATTCTCAGGCTAGATGAAATCTGTGGCAACAATGAAAAAGTCGCCATAATTCATGATCAATTGAAAGCGGCTCAGAGCAGACAAAAAAGTTATGCGAAAAGAAAATGCCGACCCTGAAATTCAAAGTAGGATATTTTCTTCTCTTGAAGGTACCAACATGCAAGGGTATTACGCATTCAGTGTAAACGGGAAACTTGCACCAAGGTACGTTGGTCCGTTCGAGATTGCTCAATGTGTTGGTGTAGTCGTTTATCAGTTTGATCTTCCACCCGAGCTCTCTCACATTCACAACGTATTCCCCATGTCGATGCTTCAAAAGTGTCCACCCAAGCAAAGTAAGATAGTCTCATTCTATGATGTGCAGATCTAGAAGGACATGATATACGAGGAGGTGCTAGTCCAGATTACCAATTAGAAGGTGATAAACTTGCGACATCATGACATACCATTGGTGAAAGTTGTGTGGCAACATCACGAAGTTGATGAAGCGACATGGGAGTTAGAATCAGCCATGCAAGAGTTATACCTGCATTTGTTTTGCTTTTGAAATGATTTGTAATTTCGAGGATGAAATTCCTTTTAGGGGTGGAGAGCTATAACACCCCAAAATTTATTAAGATTAATGTGTAACATGGTGTATTAACGTGCCCAAATGTAATTTAAACTTAATTTAATTAATTGTAGTGCTTTTCAATTTATTTGATCTTTTATTATTTAAATTGTTATTGTGAAATTTTGAAACAAAATAATTTGTCAAATGCCCAATATGTCTCACCTTGGAAAACCATGTGCTAGACATGGTTTTCACATAATAAAACCACCCTCATTTCCTTTATTTAATTCTCGCTTCCTCTCTTCTCTCCTCACTCTCTCACTCTCAGCTTACTCACTCTCCCACGTTGCCTTTCTCTCTCTCCTCTCTCTCTCTCTCTCAAATTTTTGATTCAAAAACTATAATCTTGAGCCTCTATCCCTTTTGATCGAAGCCTAGGAATGATGATTCAAGACTTAAATCTTCCTCAAAAATGCTCATCAAAAGGTTAGTTTCTTTTCTCAAAAATCTTTGAAATTTTGTTTTGAATTTTCTATGACAGTTCCAATCCGAGTTTTATGAGCTTAGAGAACCTTAAATCAAGGTTAGTATAACTCAAATCAACTAAAATCTAGGCTTGATTGGATAAAATAGAACTAAGCCAAGTTTTCTATTTTTCTCCATTTTTGGATTTCTTTACAAATTTTTATGTAAATCTTGTTTAAAGTTGTTTAAAAGTGTTCTATTACATTTTTCTATCATTTATGAATGTTTTGTATGCCTGGGAATTGAGAAAACAAGTTGAAAATAGGACTTTATGCTCGGGGAGGCCAAGGCTTGAAATCTAAAACTTTTTAGATTTTTCCAGTTTGGTAGGCCGAATTCATATCATCGGCAGGCCAGACTCATAGCGGGTTCGACAAGCCACCCATATTGTCAGTAGGCCAAACTCAGTAGTTCAGCAGGCTAGACCAGGGAATTTGACAAGTCGATTGACCACAAGGAAAATGATTGTTTTTCACCTGTTTTTACTATTTTAAACCCAGATTGAGATTTTAACTTTATAGTATGATCTTAAGAATATAAATGACACACTAACACACCATGAGATAGCTTAGTAGTGTAGAATATCCTAAGCTAGATTAATGAACTTAGTCTTTATTTAAGGTTGGCCATGGTTCCATAGAGCTAACATATAGCAGGTCGAGACTGTAGTGTCGAACATCGATGTTGGATATTGAGGTGGGACTTCTACCCCTTGCTTTGGTAGCCAGGTTTTTAAATAGTTTTGGCCTCAAAATGGTTTCTTTCAAAATGTTTTTAATGAATGTCTGAAAAAGATATTTATTAGTTGTTGTCATAAACTGTTGAATAAGATGATATTAATAATGAACTGTATAATGAAGGTAAATGAATACACTTGGTAAAAGGAGATTTTAATAACTATAGAGATGCAGAGATGGGCATGATGCCATACTCAGAGATTGGGTCATGTAGAGTGCGACCTTAGGGGCAGGTCCCGAAACCCAGCTGAGCCACTATGGTGGTGAAATCTATGGTTTACCTAAGAAAAGATAATAAGATTCTTTCTAGATGAACAATAAACTGTTTTTGGTAAGAATGATTTAACTGGATTTATTTATTTAATTTTGTTTTCTAAATATTTTCCTAAATGATAAATTTTATATTCAAATTAAATGTTTTAAAAACCTAGTCCTATTGAGCCTTTCGCTCACTTTTTATCTGTTTTTAAACCCTTTTTCCCTAGGTAGAATTTAGCTTAGGATAGATCGGGAATCCACCAGCGGGACTTACTAGCAGTAGAAGACATTGAGTAGGTTATTTGTATTATTTAACCAAGGCTTGTAATAATTTCATTTTCTTTCTTATTTTGAACTGTGGTTGTAATTTTAATTATTATCGATATCATGTGTGTGTACAAGTTGTGGGCCTGGTGGGACCCAACACGTATTTCTCTCTTTTTTTATTATTCTATTTCATTTCGCTTTATCTTACCTATTTTGTCCTTTTAAATAATTGTTTAAAAAGTTTTAAATATATCACATTTTTAATAATTTACTAATTCCTTAAATTGGTAATTTTTAACTAAAACTTGATTAAATTATCTTAATTAGTCTGCCACATCACCTCCTAAATTTTGGGGCGTGACATGTCCAAATAGTTTAATCATATCAAAATAAAAGAAACATGGCGTAGTCATCAAGACACCATAATTAAGAAAATATTAAACAGTTTCAAAATATTTAAAAGTCCGTAAGAAAATAAACCAATATCTCAAATCAACTTTGTGTAGAAAATAACATTAATAATAAAATTTATTGCTAGAGTCATTAATTTCTTTTCGTGGTTTGATTTCATTTCCAATCCAACATTCTTTGCACACACGACCATCTTTGTCCTCCACCCTAATCCTTATGCCTTTTAGCTTTGTTTGTAATATGATATAAAACTA
>CAMOHE010047953.1:14740-28556 GCA_946598075.1 Artocarpus hirsutus
GATGATGATGATGATATGGCTGATCTTTACTTGTCAAGAAAGCTGGCAGGTGCATCTTCACCTGTTAGTGGCTCTGGTCCTGCTAATTGGTATCCTGCCTCCCCTACTATTGGCTCAAAGATATCAAGAGCAAGTAGAGCAAGTATTGCAACAGTTCGTGGAGATGAAAATGATGTCGAGGAACTTGAAATGTTACTTGAGGTTGTAAGCTTGGCCTGCTTCTTGGTTTCCTATTTTCTTGTTTTCTCCAAGACTTATTCTAAAACCCATATTAATCTTGCAGGCGTACTTCATGCAAATTGATGGTACATTGAACAAGTTAACTACGGTATGTGCTTTTATGGATTTAAATTTATCTGTGTAATCAGTTGCATGTTTACATGTGGCATGCTTATGACATGTATACAGCATGTAGTTTTTTCTACTGAGATCATGGACTTGACGATATGTTATCTATAAGACGCTCTACTTTGTTTTATCCGTAGTTGATGTAGGAAAGGATGGACTGATTAAGAAAAATCAACTTATGATGTTGGGTCTTGTGATCAACTTAATGTTGAAACTGAACAAAGTTATATTCCATTTTCCTTAGGTGTATCTAATAACCAGAAATAGTAAGTCTAAATTCTAAAGAATAACAGGTGTCTTTTGCAGTTTTTCTTCTACTAGGAATAGGGTGTGATAATACTAGTATCATGTTCTATTCGTTTATTTACTGAAGAAACAGTGTAGTATCAAGGCCAAATTTACCATCAGAGTGTTGTATATGTTTTCAGTGGTCATTACTGTGAATATTTTTGTTCAACAAGTTTGACAACCTGTTGCATGTTTTCTGCAACCCTAAGCTAAGTGTTTGGCATGGTGGTTAGAACTGTAAATACTGTAGCATGTGAGAGCTTTATACTGTTCTCAACTGAAAAGTTAGCTTGAACCAACTAATGCCAAATAAGCAAATTTGCTAGTCCATTTGGTCAGCCCTGGTTGTCTAATAGTCACATTGTGGAACAGAGTTGTTTTTGCTGTCTAAAAGATCAGAAGGCATATTTTTCACAAACTTAATGTTCTCCATCATTTTCTTTGCTGACCAACTCTGAAATTTTGCAGCTGCGAGAATATATTGATGATACAGAAGACTACATTAACATTCAGGTAAGGATCTTGACTAACGAATTTGGAGTAATTAGGCTGCAAGTACATGTTCTCTGATCAAACTTGACTTTGACTTTTGCAGCTTGATAATCATCGTAATCAGCTCATTCAGGTACGCTCTTTTCATTTATAACACCTTGGTTTTTTCAATATGTCGGTTTCCTATCATTTACTTCTTTTCTTTGTAATTTGTATCATGGAATGTTTCTTACTGTAACCTATTTTTTTTGTAACCGCAGTTAGAGCTCGTTCTTAGTTCTGGAACAGTATGTTTATCCATATATTCTCTGGTGGCTGGGATATTTGGTATGAATATACCGTATACGTGGAACGAAAACCATGGCTACATGTTTAAATGGGTATGCAAAATTGCAACTTGTTTCTGTTTGTTAGTTTCTCTATTAATTTCTGGTTGGAACTGTGCACCATTAAATAATCTTTTGGTATCTGCAGGTTGTCATTTTGACGGGAGCACTTTGCGCCTTTCTGTTCGTAATCATTATTTGGTATGCTCGCTACAAGGGTTTGGTTGGATCCTGAGTTCATAATTCTGACCATTTCGTGGTTGGAAACAACATTCAGATTCAACACCGGAACATGTTCCTTCGATTCGGAGGGAAAATAATTGGGCTGTCAAACTCACGCTTTAGCTCAATAAGTTGAGTTATTTACGGATTTGGTGATTTCTTTTCCCTTGTTTGCTGTTGGGTTGAAGAGTCTCAAGACACAGCCCTCATTCTTTCAGTGGGAATTCTATATTAGAGACGAAGTCTGAAAAGCTGTTTTTATCTCAAGGAATATGGCTGGTTTATATAAATTGCCAAACATTCTGAATACCCTGATTAATTTCAACACAAACTGAAAAATGTCTTAACAGAATTATATATGTTTCCTTTTTGGGTTTAATCTGGTCGCACTACCATTTTTTGAGTTTATTTGTTATTTCATTTCAATTTTTTAATATCGTTTTGCTACGGTATCGGATGCACGAGTGTGCATAGGCTGTCGTGCCTGTTGCGATTTTAGGCTGTTTTTGTAGTATGCTGTAAAAATCACGGCTTCAAAAATCGGACGAGGGAAAAACAAGATAATTTTGGAAGGGAAAAACATTACGGCTCTGAACGACGCTACGGAGTATCATAACATGACATGTCGTTTTCTATATCTTTTTATTTTTGAAGGGATCGTTTTCTATGTCCGGAAATAAGTGGACGTCGCTTTCTCCATTAAAGGAAAACGACAATCATAGGTAAATTAAAATGAGATTAGGAAACGACACGTTTCTTTGATGTAAAAGCAACAGAGTTTGAACGTGCAAACGACATGTTTCTTTGGCGTAAAAGCAGCGGGCTTTTGTAATTTGTTTAAAAGACAGGCCGCTTTTCGTGAAGCATAGGCCTTGCTAATCCAACGACAAACAGAGGCTTGCAACCTTTGAGAAAAAACGACAAAATCTTTTAGCAAAAGACAGCAAAATTAGAAGAGAAAGAACATTATAGCAGAAAAAAAGAAAAACATCATCTTAGTGAGACCACAACAATTTAACGGGAAATTTGAGAAAAAACGGCTAATATTGAGGCTGATGTGATATTTGGTTCGTCAATTCAATCTGGCTCTGTTATAATGTTTTCTCTTAATAGAATTTGAATGGTTAGTGTTGGTTAGTGTTTTCCTTCTAACTGATCAGTAATCTAAACGGCCTATAAATGAAATCCCTTTTCCAATTTGTGGTTCTTCAGAATGGGACAATAACAATTGCATAAACTTAAACACACATCCTCTTTCATACCCTCTTTCACATTTTCTCTGTACAATTTCACAACAATTGGATGTGTACATATATATATATATCTATATATATATATTCACATTGTACGCAGCCATATAACTTCGGCCGCCTATATTAATCGTCTATTCCCATTGAACAAATACATACAAAATGCATGGGCAGCCTTCTTGTGTGTTTCCTTTCCTATATATATATATATATATAGAGGTAAGTTATTTACAAGGAAAGAGCCAGAGAAACAAACCATAAAATGAGGCAGAACCACAGCCGTCCATTTACTTCACAACCCACTTGGCACAATCTTAGGGAAGTTGACTTTGCCAGCAAGCACCCATTACTACTAGTATTAGACTACCAGTAGTAAAGTATCAAGCATGAATCTCACGTGCCATTCACGTGGGCTTTGCTAACATGCGCCGGTCGCCTTTTTACGTTACCGTGTGCGTGGTGCGCCGTTACCCCCGAATGCAAAGAAAAACGTACAAAACTCTCAAAACCACACCACCCCCAAAAAATAAAACCCAAAAAAAAAAAAAACAAAAACAGAGTCACAAAAGAGCGTTACGCACGAGAAAATTACTCAAAAAAAAAAAAAAGAAAAGAAAAAAAATAAAAAGGATAAGAGTATGCGCAGTTTAACGCCCCAAACACTAATTGTCACACACACCTTTATGTATACATTTATTTGTGCATATATATATATATATTTCTTAATACATATTATTATAAAGAAGCTCATTTTTGCCTTTCGTAACACACAAACACAAACACAACAAACTAGTTTTTGTAGTTGTAGTTTTAGTTGTTCCTTTCTTAATTTGTTTGTGTGCGTTCGCGCGTTTGTTTGTTTCTTTTTTTTTTTTTTCTTTTGTTGTCAGAGTTATAAGAGAGATTAAATTCTTGATCGTCTATATATAGAGCCCTCGAATAGATCATCATCATTCATATAAATATCGTCAAACCACCAATATTCCTCATTGCCCAAATCGACCAAATATCAATTCACAAACAACCCCTTTTGAAAACTCACTTTCTCGGCCGCCAAACACCACCCCAAAATCTTCCATACCTATATAATTCTTGTACCATGCAACATGTGATGTGGGTACGTACAGTGTCAAATAATCTCTTGTGTTTGTGTTTGAGAGCTTTTTTTTAAGAAAAAGATGATAACGATGAAGAAGAAGAGTGGAAGTGAAAGCTGCCAAGTGGTGAAGCTGGAAAAGGAAAAGATTTTGGCATGCTTGACATGCCCCATTTGCCGTAAGCTCTTCGTCGACGCCACCACTATATCGGAATGTCTTCACACCTGTGAGTTTTCATTGATAGAAATTCTCTGTTGTTTGAGATCTAATATTGAAAATTGCTGTGTTTTTATCCGCTTTTAATCATTTCTTTGATGTGTGTTAATCTTGGTCGTTTACGTGGGGCTTAATTTTTCGTTTGAAGCAGTACAGAATAGTTTTTTCTTTAGCACTAAAACTTTTCTTGATGTTCTTTTTAATTTTTCTTTAATTTGAATTTGAATAAATAAATAAATAATGACTTTACGTTATAGGAAGCTTTTCTGCCTTTTGTTCCATGTTGCTCTTTTTTCTTTGCTTGGCTTGCTGTTATCCAAATATTCCAAAGATAGAGATATTGAGAATCTTTGTTGTTTGATCTTGGATTAAAATCTTTCATGTTGAATGAGTATCATTTGTGTACTTGTGCTGTGGCAAAAAATAGTTTGCAGGAAGTGCATTATGAGAAGATAGGAGATGAAGAGTTGGATCCTTGTCCAGTATGCAATACCAATTTGGGTTGTGTTCCACTTGATAAACTCAGGTATTTAAATATAATCACCCTTCTCAGTATGGTTTTTCTCACATTGAATTTTTCTCTCTCACACTCTATACACACACAAGTATATACACATATATACATGATGTAACTATATGGGTTGGTTGGCATCTCGGTTGGTTCCAACTAACAAATAAAGTAAAGCTCTTGGCAGCTACAGTAAGAAGCAAAAAGTTGCTAAGCTCTCGTATGCTACAGTTTTCAAATCAACATTTTCAGTTCCAACTATTCTCTCAGACACCGTAATAATATGCCAGATATTTGATTGAATTATGTGGTTGGAATGTATTTTAGTTTATTTTGTTTTAAGTGTAAAACATGTACCGAAACTCAAGTTAATATGAAATTTTAAAAAATAAAAAATAAAAAATAAAAAATGTAATAATAATAGTAATAATTAATGCCTAAAGATATGACATTAACCTACAAAGCAGGGGATTTTCTCTGTCCTTGCACGTGTTATGAGATTTAGGAGGAATTAAGATGATTTTACACATTTGCAAAAGAAGAAAAAGATGATAGTATTGGGGGATTGAATTCATGAATTTACCTGAGCAGCTGCTATGTTTTTTTTTCTTCTGTGATGAACTATTGACACTAGTCCTACATTTTGTCTCGGTGTCAGAAAGGGGGCTCTGCTAGAAGATGATTGTAACTTTTTTGAGTTTCTTCTACTTCCTTTGGTCTGCATGGTTGACCACAATTTGCAAGATCTAAGATACAAAATCTTCCCTTTCGAGACCAAAACCGGCAAAGAGTCCGATGCCATGCCCTCGGCTCCACTGCCAGCTAAAAGAAAGGAGAGATCTCTTTCTTCCTTGGTGGTCACTGCCCCTGGAGCATCACCCCAGCCTTGTCTTACTGCAAGAAGAAAGTACCCCACAAGAAAGAATATTGTTAAAAAGGATGAAGATTGTCCGGAGAAGATAGACAAGATTGAAGTCAATGGAAAGCAGGTAGAAGAGTTGAATCCATGACATACTAATTGTCTGCATTTTTATGCTATTTAACATGTTCAAGTTGTTGTGTTTCAGACTTCTACAAATGAGTCATGTGGGCAACAAGTTCAACATGATAATGTGGAGAATAGTGTCAAAACATTTGAAGGAATAGATGATCTGTGGAAACCCCTGAATTCTTTAGTTGAGACTACAAGCAAAACAAAGGCCAATAAGGTCAATCTACAAGAGACTATAAATGCTGAGTCTGTTATGCCTGATGACCTTAAAAGTGAAGTGCATGAGCCTAAAGTAAGAGCTAAGAAGTTAGGTAAGAGATCAAGAGTCCATGGAGGCGGAAAAGACACGACTCCTGAACCTTCTGGCTCTGTGAAGCGCAGAAAGATGCCTCGACATAGAAGAGCCTCGACTATCTCGGATGGAGCTAATGTTCCAGCACAAAGTATGGAGGTTGCAAATAGGGAATTTCGCAGAAGATTTAGTCCTATTTGGTTCTCCTTGATTGCTTCCAAGGAACAGTGAGAATCTTTTTCTTTTGGCATTATAAGATGATCCTTGTCTTGTTCGAACTCTGTTGATTCTTTTTCAAGTTCTCAAATTTTCTATTCTTCATGTTGTTTTAGGCAAGGAGATGCACCATTGCCACAGATATCCTCGTGTTGCTTGACGGTTAAGTAAGTTTCATACCATCAACTTTAATATCTTGCAATGAATATTGTGAATCTATTATTATTATTGTTGTTATTATTTGTTAGACATGTAGTAACTAGTTTAAATCAGTCCTTACCAGTTTAATACTATTTGGTTATGCTGTGTGATACAAATATGCATCTGTTTCTATATGCCTTTAGTTGGCTTTGCTATATATTTTAATAGAACAAAATTTTTAACAGAATTTATACGTAGAACTTTAATGTATACCATTTTTCAGCTGAAAAAAAATGATATGAGCTGCTAAAAAAAAGCTGTTGGATATCACCTGATAAAAATTGAAAAACTTGTGATTGTTTTTGAATCTCGTTTAATGGTTGAGATTTGGGCCCACATGTGTCAAAAAAAAAAGATGTGTTGGCCCTACTCGGAAACTGTTCTTTGATGCTGTAGGAGCTTTTCTTTCAATGGTTGATAACCATATACATTTTCTTAATTGTCTCAGGGATGGTAGTTTTACTGTTTCTTTGGTCAAAAAATACCTGGCGAAAAAACTAGGTCTTGCTAGCGAGGCTGAGGTAACTTCGTCTCTTACCACTTGTTAAACAAGTACTATGTCTATGTCTCAGAAAAAATGATAAGATCCCATTATTTCTCAAGACTTAATTTTATCAACCCTGCAAAAGAAAGATGGTCTCTTGTGAACACCAATTCTCTTCACTTAGAACATATTCTATACAGGTGGAGATTTCGCTGCGAGGTCAGCTAGTGATTTCGACAATAAAACAACACAACTTAGTGGACTTATGGATACGGTCAGCACTGTCATCGGAAATGATACGGACATCCGCAGGCAACACCGGCAAGGATTTTGTGATGGTTCTGTCTTATGGGAGAAAAAGTTCTGCCCTCGCATAAACTAGTTTGAGTGATTCCAAAAGTTACCGTCTCTGTAAAAATTTACACCAGTTTCAGGAGGTCTTGAATAGCATTCACTGATTTCAGGAGCAGCATTTTTCATTTGTTGTTACTGCGACCCTCTCATGCACATTTTTCCCAAAGTGCATGTCGAGTGGTTTTAGCGTTTGCTTGCGGAGTTTCTTTTTTTTTGGCTCACAAGAGTTGTGCAGAGGTTGGCAAGTATTGTGGGTTTTTTAGCGTCAGATCAAATTCGAAAACAAATGCAAATCTAATGGAGCATTCCAATGGTATTCATGAAATAGTTTGAACTTTAGAGTTTCAACTTGAAACATAAGTATGTGAGCGTGAAACATAAGTATGTGAGCGGTTCAAACTATCGTACTATAAAGTCTTCTCCTGAACACCCGATTTACGGTTAAAAATGGAGCTGTATGTCCGGGATTGATTCCATTTCAAATTGATCAACACCAAAAATGGTTTTCACCATCAAAAACAGCCCATGATTTGTCTCGCAATATCAGCATTGGAAGTTAATTGAGTTCTGATTTCGTCGTTGAGAAATTAATCAATAAATCACCATTTTATTGTAAACTTGGCCACAAAGATTGCTTGCATTGACCGGTAATCTTTAACTTCTAGCTACAAACTGGTTTAGCTAATATCGTCACGTCCACAAAAAAACAGTGAGCTATCAACAAAGGTCACAAGATAAAAATTTTGAAAATAGCGGCGCGAATTAGCCGTAGAAATTAATGTCTGTACATGACATGCAAAAGACAAAAACATGAATTTGCTAATTCTAAGCTAGTATTTCAAAGGGAAAAACCTGGTAACGGAAATAAATCGGTGACACAAAATGAGTGTTAGGAAATTAGTAGAAATACACAAGATCCACGCAAAGAAGTGCAATCATTTTCAAGATTTTCTCCAGCCCGGTCCAGAGTTCACTATGAAAAGACAACGTCAAACACTCATAACTTCGTCGAAAAGGCCCAAGAAATTATCTCATACAGGCGAGAAGCTTAAATGTTGAGACCAGAGTTGCAATGGCTTGAATCACAGACTTCAGAAAGATGTTGACTTTGAAACAGACTGAGAACCTGATACAAAAGAAAAGGAAAAAGATATCATCAGTCACTACAAAATCACAGTTGTGTTAGAAAAGGACAAATACAAATATATAAAGAATGATTTTTGAACGAGTCCTCAATCTCATTTTGTTAATCCAACAGTTAAAATCTTAAAAAATGCACCAATTTCTTCTTAACAATCATGCCTTAAACATATAAATTTACAACTCATACGCATTTTTTCCTTAAAGTTTTAATAGTAGATGGACAGAACAAAAAAGCTAATTTAGGACAATTCGATAAATCGAAGAAGCTTCATTCTATGACATTTTAGAATCAGGAACCATAACGGGTTTTGGCCTATAGTTTGGGAACTAAAAAACTTGATTGTGAAACAACATACGTGTCACCCGACTTCACTTAAAGGTGAAAGGTTTGAATCTTCACCTTTAAATTCGAAAATAAAAAAACACTAATTTCTATTAATTAGGCACAAACAAGTTGAAGTACCCAATTGGGTTTTGAATTACATTTTAGCGTTTACCAAAGTGGTTCAATCTATTTTTATGTGGTGTTTAGTAATGTGAGTTAGAACCAAAACTTTTAGTTGTAATAATGTAAAATTTTCTCATGTTATAGTGTCAAGAAAAAATATACTAGAGTGTAAAAGCTCTTACATGTTACAGTATTTTCAATCAAAATTGGTTTAAACAATTGGTTCTAACCAATACTCCGGAGGAACCACTTTTACGATAGTAATATAAACCACAAGAAACAGTTCAAATCACTCTCCTACACGCTCTCCTACACGGATGCTGAGTGTCAATTCCAAATAAGCCACTAATTCCTTTTTACTACGTTCATTAACAAAAGAACCCCAATTGGACTGTGGTCTCAAATTTAATAGCCAAACCCACCAACAAACTAGCATAAAATAAAAAATTTGAGTCTTGTCAAGCAAAATGAACAAGTCAAAAACAAATTCTAATAAGCAATCAGAGCAATGTAAATGTAAAACCAACAAATTAAACTAAAAAAAGCCTGCCTGGGAAACATCAAATGATGGTGTAGGTGCCCTGAGGATCATGATCATCAGACATCAACCGGTCATACGGCGACTGCCGATCGTCCATCACCACATCGTCCGTACTCCTAACCGCGGCGTGCAAGCACACGACCAAAGCCCCAACCACCACGGAAACGAAGACGTTCCACCACACTCCGGTCATCACCACCGCCACCAGAGTAGCCAATCCCAGCGCCGCCAAAACGACGCCGTCCTCGACGACGAGGCCGGCGAGGGAGAGGGGCTCGTCGCGGGAGAAGAAGAGGAAGAACCAGGCGGCGAGGAGGGGGAGGAAGGCGAGGAGGGAGATCGGGCGGGAGAGGAGGAGACCGAGGAGGATGGCGAAGAGGAGGAGGAGGGAGTAGTTGAAGCAGAAGTGGGCAAGGTTCTGGAAGAGACGGGTAGTGGCGTCGGAGACGGAGGGAGGGAGGCTTAGGGCTGTGGGGTCCACGAGCTCGGACCATGGGCGGCGAGTGGAGATCGCCGATTGGCCGGCTTCCTTCAGCCGGGTGGCGAATCCGGCGGCGGCGGCGGGGACGTCGCCGGAGGACATTGGAGTTGCAGTTTGGGAATTTTTGGTTAACCCTTTTGCTTTGAACGGAGAAGAGAGACTTTTTTGTGCTTCGGGTGTTTCTTGTGATTGTAATAAATGGACGTGTGATGGTGTTTGGAGACTCAACTGCGGGCCTTAAGTGGTCAAAGTCTTTACTTTGGTGCGCCCTTTTTTTTTTTTCCTGGTAGGAAGAGAAAACGACAAATACGAAGTAAGACGACAATGATATTGAATACGACAACAAGTGAAAATTGAAAAAGGTTTTGGAATTCAACCACCGTCAAGAATTAGTTTAGTGCACAGGTTTAGACTTGTGTGGTTTTGAACAAGTAATTTTGAATTAATGTTTAGAATATAAAAGTTAAAAACGTAAATAAAACGTCATATTAGGGCTGCGCAAAAACTGTTTGCACTTGTCAGCCACTTGGGCCCGCTCCGCTCGAAAAAAGCTGGTTCATGTCAGCAACTTGCCTATAGGTGGGTTCAACCCATCTGCCTGCATATGTTGACAAGCAGGTTCGGTTTTGAAGTTATACAGATGGATGGGTTCGGTTTTGAAGTTTAACGGGTGGGTTTTAACTAACTAGCTTGCATAATTCCAAAAAAAAAAAAAATAATAATAATAATAATTCTTTTGATTCTAATTGTCCTATTCCCCTTATTCTAAAGGCTAAAACACTAGCTCCTTTTTTTTTTTTTTTTAATCGCAGGCAGCCACCCCCAAACCCAAAGTTCTCCCTTTTCTTTTCTTCTTCCCCTCCGGTGACTGTCGTGCCTAGCAAATCTCAATCTGTCTCCTCAGTTCATAGTTCTGGTTTTGAACCTCCTCAACTATCAAAGCCCTTTCTAAAGCACTTGTCAAAATTTTCTGCTTCAAGAAGAGCTGACTCTTTCGACCTACTGAGTCGTTCCAAAGCCTTCTTGTCTTCCTGAAGAGAAGCAATTTGAAAAGAACAGAATTCCAAATAGAAGAATTATGCAAGCAACTTTTCTTTTTTCAAAAAAAGAAAGGTGGTTTTTCTTATGAATTTTCATCTACTACCTCATTCTTGTACATTTTGATTTCAGCCTCAAGAGGAGCAACGACAGATGCAAGAGGAAGAGATTCATCGTCCTTTTGGTTAGCATGTAGTTGTAACCTTCTAAGAGAGGCTTCTGCGGCAAACTGCGCAGCCAACGCGTCTATCTTGTCACTCGTTAATTTCATTCTGCATTTTTTAGTAAGATTCTGCATTTTTTGCACATGTCACACTTAGTTTACACACGAATATGTGAAGAAATATGAGGAGAGACCTTAAGGCTTAAATCCGTTACCTTGTGCTCTAGGAGATTTTCATTGACTCGGAATTTCTCATCCATTTTCTGAACTTGGACTTTGAGCTTGAAAAGGAAACCAAAAAAAAATTCAAACAAGCAGAATTCCTAATGGATTGGAATCACTGCAGCTTTATGCACCAACCAATACATGAAAATAAAAAAATAGTAGCTCTTTGTTTCAAATGAGAAAAAAGTGATGTGTATATATATTTGGAAATATTTCCCTCAGTGCCTCTTCTAAAGCCTTGTCTTCAGAGCTTCAGCTGCTCTCAGAGACTTTATTTGACACTGAGCAACCCCCAATTCCCGTCCTTTTTTTTGCCAAATGATAAAGAAAAAAAATAAAAGGAGAAACTTTTATCACTATATTAGTCTATATATGTACGTTGTCTAAACTTCAAGGGAAGAGAGAGAGAGAGAGAGGAAAGAGAGTAAAGTAAAAGCACTTATATCAGACAATAGAAACTATTAGAAGCTTTCCTTTTACCATGTTAGCTTCCTTCAAGTACAAGTTTGCACTAAAAGATTACACGAAGATTTTATATTTGATATCTACACAACATAGATATCAAGAATTCATATCTGTAACTTTCATAAACTAAGTTGGAGATGATCACATGAAGCAAGTATTCATTTGTTTTATACATCTCCCCACCTAGCAAAGTTGAGCTATGGCTGATCGACACCTCTTAACTTCTTTGTGAAAGTACGACACAGTGACCTTTTTTTGACGTACATACTGACATTAAATTAGTACCCAAAATAAAAAAAAACACAATATTTCAGTGTTTCCAACTATACTGTTTCATATGTTGGCTTGCTGTCCATTAATTGTAGATATCTGCTACTCTTGTGCATGTGTAAGGATGAAGAATAGAATACAAAAATGCAACAATAACACCATAAGAATGAACCGCCTGACAGTTTCTGTACTCATCCTTATGAAAGAATTAATTTAGTAGCTCTCTCTCTCTCTCTTTTTTTTTTTTTTTTGACAATATACAGAGTATAAAGTTGACATGAAATAATTCAACCTTCTTAACTCCAGAAATGAAAGAATTAAGAAATTTTGATTTTTTTCAAAAAAAAAAAAAAAAAGGAATCAAACTTCAATAGTATTCTGATTAAGAGCTGTATACCTCCATCTCTCCTTCTCCACAAAGGATTCTGATTATTTTATTGGTTTTCTTGTAAGGTTGCCCTTAATCATACTCTTGTGTTGCTATTTAAGTCTAAAATTACATTTCTCTTGCAGCGTGCGAAGTCGTGCAGGTTAAAACATCAAGATAACGGTCTGTTGCTTCAGTTTTTCTATCCGTTGTATCCGAGTTGAGACATGTGAATGTATATATTTACCATGTGTAATTTTTTTTATTCAATGACGGAAGTTCTACTTAATCTCAAGCCTCTCGAGTTTTGGCAGTATTGATAGTGCTTCTAAAATAGAAAATCCTATTGATCCTGAGAATGAGTTTAAATCGGATGAAAAGACAACAGGTGGAAAAAATTCTAAAAAATAGAAAGGTCAAAATCCTCTTTGAGAAACTAGTAAGGTTTGGAATGATTTCATTCGTTATTTTGATGAGAAAAAAGCAAAGTGCAAACATTGTGAGGCAAATTTTGCTAGTCAACCAAAGAAGCATGAGACGAGTACTAGTAATAGGCATGATAGTTTTGTGCAACAATGGCATAATCAAGATGGTGGTAAAATAAAGAATGAGGTGGATAAGTACTTGAACAAGCCTCCTGAGGATATAGACACAACCAATGTTGATGATTTTGACATTTTGAAGTAGTGGATGGTGAATTCGATGAAATACAAAGTTTTGTCTCGCATTGCCCATGATGTACTTGCTGTTTTGGTGACAACTGTGGCATTTGAGGCTGTATTTTCTATTGCAAGCTATATACTTGATCCTTTTAGGAGCTCGTTAAGTTCTAAGACAGTGGAGGCATTGATTTGCTTGAAGAATTGATTGAGCAAGTCTCATCTACCAATCATTGTGATGGAGTATATGGATGAGCAAAAGGTTCTTGAGATTTCTGAGAATCTTGAGATAGGTAATTGCATAATTTTTAAGTTTGTTACACTGCTGCTTATTCTTTAAAACTTATCATTTATTTGATTTGTTCTTATTTTAGAGATGATTGAACAATCCAACACTCTGAACACGGGCACGGCTGCCTCTTGATATACTGGAAGGTCTCCTGTTATTTTATGAACATTTAAATAAAGTAAGTTAGCAGAGAAAAGCCCTAGGAAGAACAAGAATTCTTGACTTTGTTCATCACTTCATTTATAGTTGACGTTTCTTGTTGTAGTGAATGATTATGTTTATTATTTTTTTTATGAGTGAATGATTATGTTTTATGTGGAGAAATATTCTTATTTTGTGGTGAATGTGGTCATTATGTTTAAGTATCAAACTTGGTTGTTGTTAGGAATGCTTCATATATCATCATATATTTTCAACAAATTTTCTTTACCTTTTTTTTTTT
>CAMOHE010047955.1:0-36521 GCA_946598075.1 Artocarpus hirsutus
GTTTCATAATTATTAGGAGCTTGAACTATATAGGTCTATTTGGTCCCCTTTGCTAGCTCACAAAATCCTGTAACGATACGGTGTGCTTTTACAATAATTGGTGACTTATGTCGATTTATTAGATTGGTTGAAAATTTGGAAGAATCAAATAATTCATGTATGTTTGTCGGTTAAATTAATTTTGTAAACAAAATTAATTCAAGATAAACTTGTTGAATTATTAGGGTCAGATAATTCTTGTTTGTTTATCAGTTGATTTAATTTTGGATAAATTAAATCAAGATAAACTTGTAGAATTATTAGGAATCTATTTATTTTCTTAGAGATTATCTAGATAAAGTTGTTTTAATTAGATAACTTCTCTATTGGGTTATTTGAATTAAAACTGAGGTTTTATCCTATAGAATCTCGGGTGAAAAATAAAAGATTTGCGTGATTTTTATTGCGGCAGTTCGGCATGTCGATCCTAAAGTTTGGCCTACCGATCAGGCAAGTTCGGCCTGCCTATGAAAAAGTTTGGCCTACCTATGCTCGAATTAAAAATCGCACATTTTCACGCATTTTTTTGCATATCTTATCCGATATTGAACAGAATTTGATTCCGTGTCGAATTTTTGAGACCTTATCTGATAAGGAATGACCCTAGACCCAACCTCTATAAATAGGGATTGAGTCTAATGATTTATTTAGATCAATAGAGAGATTAAGAGTGATACTCTACTGGTGAGAATCTGAAACTCCCTGAGAGCTCTTGTTCACAAATCACGAACAATAGCTTTGGGTTCTCTCAATTGGTTGGAAGGAGAGTCACCTTGAGGAAGAGCTATACGTGTGAGCCCACACTCACTCCGATCGTGGATAGAGAATAGCAAAGAAGACCAGTTGGTTGAGGCTCTTTTGGAACGTTACTTCTCTACACAGATTTCGGGAGCTTTTCGGCGTATACGAGGTCAGTAAGATCACGTTAATTTATACATATAGCATGTCAAACTTGTGTTTTAAAAAATACTCTGATTTAAAATTTTTAAAATTTCGCTGCGTATTATTTTTCCAACAGAAACTTTTAAAAAGACAATAAATACATTATGGTTATCATTATTTTTGACATAAAAATACAAGCACATCGATCCCTCATGGCCGTTACATATGATATTACAAAACAAATGTTTATTTACTTAACATAACTAATTATAGTACTTAAAATATCATGTTCTAATTTTAAATTAACATAAGTATCTGTAAAAGAAAATGGCGGGTGTTATACAAGGAATGACATGATAAATGCTTAACTTTAATTTTGTTGGTAATTTTAGTTAGTTAATTTGAAATCATGCTTATTTGATAAATACATGTTTTTTATGCATTATAATCATGACTTGGCACATTAAATGCTTAGTAACTCTTGATTTATTATAGACAAAAGATGCCATATTGGATACTTAAACCATTTTAATAAAAGTTTTAGAAAAATAAAACATATTTAAGTTAATTATTAGAATAGAACCTTTAATCCTCAACATTGTTACAATTTTTATTTCTTTTAAGTTAAATTACTCTTATTATTAAAGTTCCATCTTCCATTTAATTAAATAACATTTCTTGTTATTGAAATTCCATTTACCATTCAAATTTAAATTACATTTATTGTTATTTAAGTTCCAAAAATCATAAAAAAACCTAAAAATGGAAAAAGTAAAAAATTTGTAGATATTATAAATAAATTAACTTTAATCCTTAAATTCCTTAATTAACAACTAAGAATAATATAATTGATATATTGGACATTTACAACACCTTTTCCCTGTGGGATCAACCTCAGATTCACCGAATATTATTGTTGGACAACCTTATATTTGAGATTATATTGGATTTTTACTTTTTGCTTCGAATAAGTTTCTTTCTTTAATAAATAGTTTTAGAAAAAGTAAAGCATATTTAAGTTAATTATTGTTAGTGATGTACCCTAGGCCAATTATGTAATGACCACATATTGATTTCATTACATTTGCATTTAATTAATAAAGAGGCATTTTCATTATTGTTTTTTATTCTAATTCTATGAATAGTTAATTCTACCTAAGGTCATCAAGTATGTGACTTGATAGTAAAACTCTTAGATGAAATTAAATTATGTTCTAAATTATCCTTAGTCGGTCATTATTATTGGGATAATAATGAATGAAGACTAGTATGAAGTTTAACTGATGATTATGTTTTACTAATCATGTGTATGAGATACTAAGTCAACTCATAGATACATATTTAAGAAATGATGTATTGGATCGACCCGCTATGAGAATACTACATGGATAATTGTCATAAGTGATTCTCATCAAAATAGTATTATCCTAGTCCTCTGACTTGAAATCATCATTGTTTCCTATATGACAAGTTCTATATTTTGACACAATCTAATATTATCTTTAACAGGATGATGGAATGGATTGTTGTTGGATATAAAGTGAATCATGTAAGGAATGTGAGTGATTAAGAAGGAATTTGTCCCTCATTTATCATGAGAAAGATATCTATGGGCCCCTCGATAAGTTATACTAAAGTAAAATGTATGGCCATACTGAAATGAATTGATAAAGGTTATCCATATCAGTCTACTTAAGATTGAGAAATAATATGATTGAATAGTATAAAGATGACATAAACCATGCCATATGTTCAATCAAGGTATCTAGTGACAAAAGGACTTTAATACTTATTGTGGATTAGGTTATGTCGGATTATTGACATTTGTATAACTTGGGAAATCATAATGTCTTACTAGAGGCCGTTTATGATTTGTGGGCCAGAAACAGAATTTTAAGCCCACTACCAACATTATGTGAGCCTACAGGGTCACATACTTAGAACAGACAAAGAATGAATTTTGGATTTTCCGTGTCTAGGTTCAATGAACCTGATAATGTCTAGATTTGATGTACTAGATATGTCTGGGTTCATTGAATCTGACATTATCTAGATTCTCTGAATCATATTCGAATTACTGACATTATCTAGATTTTTTGAATCATATTCGAATTACAGTTTACCTTAGTTAAAATCTGACTCTATCTCGAAGTTAATAGATATATATATATATCTGTTTTAGGATTTCTAGCTGAGAAAAAGAAGAGAAAAGGTGTTCTCTTATTCTAAAAAGCAAAAAACATTAAAACCTTAAAATAGAGAGAGTCATTTAATGCAAATGAGAGGGTGCTAGCACACCAATTCGCTTTCGAGAGAGTCTGTTCGTGTGGATACCTGTAGAGGGCGTTGCTCTAAGTAACAACGTCTGAATCTGATCCCGAATACTAAAAGCTCGAGTTAGGGTGTGATCGAAGTGAACCCGCTCTCTCCCTTCCAAAATCTTGCCCTTTTTGTCATCTTGGTAAGATTCTATGACTTTCTTATCAATCTAATCAAATTGCATGGATCCTACAAGGGTTTTGTGTGAATTAATTTTAATTTTTCGCTGCTTATTTGAATAACAAAAATCCAACAAAACACAACAGTGGTATTAGAGCGACTTGCGAATTTGATTAAATTGATTTTATATGGTTTTGTGTATATGTGATATGCATGGATACGATTTATACATTAACTAGATTAATGTGTTTGAGGTTTAGTTGATTAAACGTTTCTACTGTGTTAATTTAATTAATGCATTTATAGTTTCTTGTAACCTGTTGTTTTAATTCAATTAATATTACAATTTAACAAGAATCTCGTAATATGTTTTAAGATGATTAAACGATATACTGTAAATCGGGTTTCGGTTTATTAAGATGGCGAACTGTTTAAATGTTAAACGGTGATAATTTGTTTTGAACAGATTAGTATATATCATAGGGTCTGTTTAATTGTCAAACAAAGATAATCGGTTTAGAACAGATCAATAAATTTCATAAATCTGTTTAAGTGTTAAATAGAGATTAATTAATTTTGTTATGAATAGATTAGGTAATCTAATTAATTAAACTCAATGGATTTAGGCAGCAACTCATTCAAACGAGTAAGTTTAGCGAGACCACTGCAAGGGGCACCAAGGGCGCTATCCCTTGACCCTGAATTGATTCGTCACATAAATCGTTTTGGTCATAATAAAAAATTTAACTATAATGAAATTATATTATTATGTTTATATGTTTAGTGTAAATTACATGGTGCATAGCATGGCCCTTTTATACTAATGTGATTGGCAGGTTTTATTTAATTTTATTTTGGGTTTGTAATTTTAAATACGGCCTACGTGTCGTTTATCAATTTCTTGTAATCTATTTATTTATTTAGTAGAAACATAATATTTTATATTGTAATTTGTAATTTAAAATCAAAGCCCAAAATCAAGATAGATGGAGGTTCAAGATGGAGGTTCAAGATGGAGTCCGTTCGTGGCAATCTAAGGAAATCCATGGAGATGAAGATTACCTATGATTGACCATTAACCTTCATATTGGCCCTAGGATTGACCATTAAGCTTCATATTGGATTATGAAGATCAGTTTAGATTTAGGCCATGTTATGACACGCTTATTGTGTTATTATTATGCTATGTATATGATGCTGTGTATATGATGCTATGTATGTGATGCGACATAATAATAAACAATAAAATGAAAATAAAGTAGAACCCTTATTTAATATTAAGTCATTAAATGCCTTCCATAATTCAACACTTGTCAAGACTTGGATTGCTAAACAGAGGTTCTGCCAAAGCAAGGTGTGTTAAGCCATCTAGGTAAGACATGATGGATAATAGTGATATCCATATGTTTGAAATGGTTAGACTTAACTAGGTTATCAAAATGGTTGTGGACCTAGGGCATTAAATGGGATTTTAATTTTCAAGGACATGTGATGTCAAATCCCATATTTATCCAAGAGTTATATAAGATGTAATTGGTAAAGTGTTACCTACCTAAATAACCATATTTTAGGTGATAAGCCAAAGCTTACTTAAAGTGAGGTAAAATATGAATCTTGGCCCACTAAAATTACAAATGTTGTGATTGCCAAATTAATATTGAGGGTTATTGATTTGATAAAATTAGTGGGATTTAAATTATGCCTCATTAAAAATTGTTTAATAAAATGCTAAGTACTCTATGTATATATTTGTTGTATATAATTGCATCAAACACCACTTCTAACTTGTCACTACGAATGATCCTTGAGAAGGATAAGCTTAATAGGACTAACCTCCTTGACTGGTATAGAAACTTTAGAATTGTTCTTAAGCAAGAGAGGAAGGAATATGTCCTTGATCAACCAGTTGCTAATGCTCCTAAAGCTCAAAAGGATGCTCACAATAAGCATCTCAATGACTCTATTGATGTCACTTGCCTCATGCTTGGAAGCATGGAATCAGAGCTTCAGAAGCAACTAATAGAAATGGAGGCTTATACCATGATAGGCCATCTCAAGGAAATGTTCCAGGAGAAAGCTAGAATTGAGAGGTTTGCCACCTTAAAGGGATTACTTTCACGCAAGTTAACTGCAGGCGGTTTAGTGAGTCCTCATGTTCTAAAGATAAAGTGTCATCTTGATCATTTGCAGAAACTTGGTCTTGAGATTAGCCAAGAGTTGGCTATTGACATTATTCTACAATCTTTGCCAGATGCATATGATGGGTTCGTTATGAACTACAACATGCATAATATGGAGAAGACTATTTCTGAATTGCATGGGATGCTTAAGATTGTGGAACAGAACATCAAGAATACCAAAGATGTTCTGATGGTTAACGCAGGAAAGGAAAGGGTAACAGCAAGAATAAGGCTTCTAAGGACTTTAAGAAGCCCAAGCCTAACCCCAAGCCCAATCCTAAACCTGAGGCTAAACCACTAAAGGAAGGAGTATGCTTTTTCTACAATGAGCCCGGTCATTGGAAAAGAAACTGTAAGCTCTATTTGGATGATCTAAAGAAGAAGAAGAGTAGTACGACTACTCCTTTAGGTATTTATGTTATAGAAGTCAATTTGTCTACTTCTAATTCCTAGGTATTAGATACTGGGTTTGGATCTCACATTTGTACCAATGTGTAGGGTCTTAAGAGGAGTAGAACCTTGGCTAAAGCCGAAGTGGACCTACGAGTTGGAAATGGAGCAAGAGTTGCTGCTTTAGCTGTAGGAACATATGAGTTGACTTTGCCTAGTGGACTTGTTTTAAGTTTAAAAAATTGTTATTATGCACGTGGTATGAGTAGGAATATTATTTTTGTTTCTTGTTTGGACAAGGAAAATTTTGAGTTTATTATTAGGAATAATAAATGCTCTATTTACGATAATAACATTTTCTATGGATATGCTCCATGAACAAATGGTCTTTATGTTCTAAACATTGAAAATACAAATGAAAAGTCCATCTATAATGTAAATACAAAGAAGTTTAAATCTAAAGATTTAAACTCTACCTATCTTTGGCACTGTCGTTTAGGCCATATAAATGAGAAACGTATTTCAAAACTCCATCAACATGGGATTTTGAATTCATTTGATTTTGAATCATTTGAAGTATATGAGACTTATTTATTAGCCAAAATGACTAAGACACCGTTTATTGGACATAGTGAAAGGGCTAATGACTTATTGGGCCTTGCACATTCTGTTGTATGTGGACCATTAAGTTCTACTACGAGAGGAGGTTTTCAGTACTTCATTACTTTCTCAGATGATTTCAGTAGATATGACTATGTCTATCTAATGAAACAAAAGTCTGAATCTTTTGAAAAGTTCAAAATTTTCAAAAATGAAGTACAAAATCAACTTGGTAAAAACATTAAAGCACTTCGATCAGATAGAGGTGGTGAATACTTAAACTAAGAATTCATTGATCATCTTAAAGATTGTGGGATAGTCTCACAATTAACTCCACCAAGAATACCACAATGGTGTGTTTGAATGGAGAAATCAAATTTTAATGGATATGGTTCAATCTATGATGAGTCAGTCAGATCTTCCAATATCCTTTTGGGGATATGCTCTAGAAACTACTGTGTTCATACTGAACAGAGTTCCATCAAAGGTGGTTTAAAAGACGCCATATGAGATGTGGACTGGGAAGTCACCAAGTTTGTCTTTTCTTAAGATTTGGGGATGTGAGGCCTATGTGAAGCGTCAAATTTCAGATAAATTGGCACCCAAATTAGACAAATGCCTTTTTGTGGGATATCCTAAAGAAACTAAAGAATATTACTTCTACAATGCTTCTGAGAACAAAGTGTTTGTTTCTCAAAATGGTGTCTTCTTAGAAAGAGAATTCATTTCTAAAGGAACCAATGGGAGTAAAGTTCAACTTGAAGAAATTCAAGAACCACAAAATAGCATTGAACCAACTGTGGAATCTTAACTTGATCAACAAGTAGCTGTTGAGCCTAAACAAGTAGCACAAGGCTCGAGGAGGTCTAGTAGGACACATCAGAGCCCTAAGAGATATGGATTTCTCTTAATTGATAATAATGATGTTATGATTGTGAATCAAAATAAGCCACATCCTACCAAGAGGCCATGAATAGCCCTGACTATCATAAATGGCTAGAAGCCATGAAGTCAGAGATGCAATCCATGTATGATAATCAAGTATGGACTTTGATTGATCCGCCTGATGGTTTAAAAACTATTGGGTGCAAATGGGTTTTCAAAAAGAAAATAGATATGGATGGCAATGTGCATACCTTTAAGGCTAGACTAGCTACAAAAGGTTTTAAGCAAACACATGGTATAGACTATGATGAAACTTTTTCGCCAGTTGCTATGCTTAAATCCATTCAGATTCTCCTCGTTATAGCTGCATACTATGATTTTGAGATTTGGCAAATGGATGTCAAAATAGCGTTTCTTAATGGAAACCTACTTGAGGATGTGTATATGACACAACCAGAGGGTTTTGTTAGTCTTGAGAATTATGGAAAGGTTTGCAAGCTTCAAAGATCCATTTATGGATTGAAGCAAGCATCTCGGAGTTAGAATCTTCATTTTGATGAAGCAAACAAAGAGTTGGCTTCATCAAAAATGAAGATGAGCCTTGTGTTTACATGAAGGTTAGTGGGAGCATAATAGTCTTTCTAGTGCTATATGTTGATGACATATTACTCATTGGAAATGATATCCCCACTCTACAAAATGTTAAATCATGGTTAGGGAATTGTTTCTCAATGAAAGACTTAGGTGAAGCTACCTATATTCTAGGCATTAAGATCTATAAGGATAGATCTCAGAGGCTTATTGGCCTAAGTCAGAGTACATACATTAACAAGGTATTGAATAGGTTTAGTATGCAAGGTTCCAAGAGGGGATTCTTGCCCATGTCACATGGAATTAGTCTCAGCAAGACTAGTGTCCAATGACACAAGATGAGCGAGACTGCATGAATAATATTCCATATGCTTCTGCAATTGGATCTATCATGTATGCATTGTTGGTACTCAACTTGATGTCTCATATGGCTTAAGCATATCCAGCAAATAGCAATCAGATCTAGGTGAAAGTCACTGGACAACAATCAAGAATATCCTTAAATACTTAAGAAGAACTAAGGATGCATTCTTACTATATGGAGGAAAGGAAGATGGGCTTGTTGTAAGTGGTTACACAGATGCCAGCTTCCAGTCCGACAAGGATGACTTTAGATCGCAGTCAAGTTATGTGTTCTGTTTGAATGGAGGTGCAGTGAGCTGGAGAAGTTCAAAGTAAGACACCGTTGTTGATTCTACAACAGAAGTTGAGTATATAGCTGCCTCAGAAGCAGCTAAGGAAGCAGTTTGGATCAAAAAGTTTATTACTAGATTGGGTGTTGTTCCTAGTACATTAGATCTAGTAGACTTGTATTGTGATAATAATGGGGCCATAGTATAGGCTAAGGAACCTAGATCATATCAACGATCCAAACACATACTTAGACGTTATCATCTCATTCGAGAAATCATTGAGAGAGGAGACGTGAAGATATGCAGAGTGCCTACAAATGACAATGTTACTGATCCACTCACTAAGCCTCTTCCACAGCCTAAGCACGAGAGTCATACTAGGTCAATAGGTATTAGATACAATATTGATTGGGCCTAGTGCAAGTGGGAGATTGTTAGTGATGTGCCCTAAGCCAATTATGTAATGGCCACATATTGATTTCATTACATTTGCTTTTTATTAACAAAGAGGCATTTTCATTATTGTTTTTGATTCTAATTCTTTGAATAGTTAATTTTGCCTAAAGTCATCAAGTATGTGACTTGATAGTAAAACTCTTAGGTGAAAATTGAATTATATTCTAAATTATCCCTAGTCAGTCATTATTATTAGGATAATAATAAATGAAGACTAGTATGAAATTTGACTAATGATTATGTTTTACTAATCATGTGTATGAGATACTAGTCAACTCATAGATATATATTTGAGAAATGATGTATTAGATCGACCTGCTATGAGAATACTGCATGGATAATTGTCATAAGTGATTCTCATCACAATAGTATTATCCTAGTCCTCTGACCTAAAATCATCATGGTTTCCTACATGACAAGTTCTATATTTTGACACGATCTAATATTATCTTTAACAGGATGATGGAATGGATTGTTATTGGATATAAAGTGAATCATGTGGGGAATGTGAGTGATTAAGAAGGAATTTGTCCCTCATTTATCATGAGAAAGATATCTATAGGCCCCTCGATAAGTTAGACTGAAGTAAAATGTATGGCCATACTAAAATGAATTAATAAAGGTTATCAATATCAGTCTACTTGAGATTGAGAAATAATATGATTGAATAGTATAAGGATGACATAAACCATGCCTTATGTTCAATCATGGTATCTAGTGACAAAAGGACTTTAATACTTATTGTGGATTAGATTTTGTCAGATTATTGACATTCACATAATTTGGGTAATCATAATGTCTTACTAGAGGCCGCTTATGATTTGTAGGCCAGAAACACAATTTCAAGCCTACTACCAACGTTATGTGAACCTACAAGGTCGCACACTTAGAACAGACCAAAAACGAATTTTGGGTTTATTGTGTCTAGGTTTAATGAACCTGATAATGTCTAGATTCAATATACTAGATATGTCTAGGTTTATTGAATCTAACATTATCTAGATTCTCTGAATCATATTCGAATTACTAACATTATCTAGATTTTTTTAACCATATTCAAATTACAGACATTATCTAGATTCTCTGAATTATATTTGAATTACAGTTTACCCTAGTTAAAATCTAACTCTATCTCGAAGTCAATAGATATATATATATATATCTATTTTAGGGTTTCTAGCCAAAAAAAAAGAAGAGAAAAGGCGTTCTCTCATTCTAAAAGGCGAAAAACATTAAAACCTTAAAATAGAAAGAGTCATTTAACGCAAAGGAGAGGGTGCTAGCACACCAATTCGTTTTTGAGAGAGTCTGTTCGTGTGGATACTTGCAGAGGGAGTTGCTCTAAGTAACAATGTTTGAATCCGATCCCGACTACTAAAAGCTCCAGTTAGGGTGCCATCGGAGTGAACCTGCTCTCTCCTTTCTAGAATCTTGCCCTTTTTGTCATCTTGGTAAGATTCTATGACTTTCTTATCAATCTAATCGAATTGCATGGATCCTGTGAGGGTTTTATGGGGATTAATTTTAATTTTCCATTGCTTATTTGAATAGCAAAATCCAACAAAACCCAACAATTATTAAAATAGAACCTTTAATTTTCAACATTGTTGCAATTATTGTTTCTTTTAAGTTAAAATTGCACTTATTATTAAAGTTCTACTTTCCATCTGGTTAAGTTAAATTTCTTAATATTAAAATTCTAATTACCATTCTAATTTAAATCACATTTCTTATTACTAAAGTTCCAAAAATCACAAAAAAAATCTAAAAATGAAAAAACTAAAAAATGTCAAAATATTATAAATAAAATGTAAATAAATTAATTTTAATCCGTAAATTCTTTAACTAACAAATAAAAATTATATAATTGATATATTGGACCTTTGCAGTACATTTTCCCTATGAGATCGACCTTGGATTCACTGAGTTTTATTACTTAAACAATCTTATACTTGAGGTTATATTAAACTCATTCTTTTAGACCTGAACAAGTTTTGGCGCCATTGCTGGAGAATTGATAGATGTAAGGATAATATTTTAGTATATTATACATATGGCTAGATAAATTGCCATATTATTATATATATATATATATATTTTTTGTGTACTTTATTTTTCTTTCTAATTTTCTAACATCTGACTTTTATATTTTGAGCACTTTAACTTTCTAACTATCTAATCTAACTTCTAACTTCTAACTTCTAACTTTTTTACTTTTTTAGCACTTTTATTTTTTTTCATTTATCTTAAAGGAATGGTTATACCGTCTGATCTAATTAATATTTCTGTTAATATTTTTGTTGTTGGTTTTCTTTGTTTTGTAGGTGTTAAAAATAGCAAATAAAAAAAAATCAAAAAAAGCAAAAAAGCCAAAAGAAGTTATTCTTCACATCTTTTTATATTTGTATTTGTTATTATTTAATAGACTAAATTTTTATTTCTTTTTTTTTTTGGTAGTTATCTTAGTTTTGCATGCGTGCTTGGTCTCGTTTGTCGAAGTCTTGTCGTTTAGTTAGGAAAAATCTAGGATTTGTTGTACCACTTGTTTTATCTATTGCATCTTTATATTTAAACAAAATGGTTGATGATGAAAGTATTAATAATGATAACATGGTTAATCAAAAAATCACCAATCTGTTAATCATTCAATGAGTGATTATTTGCAACCACCTCATGAATCCACTTCGTCATGTCTTGTTTTTCCTTTTAATGTTCATAATTTTAGGTTTAAGCTAGGCATGATTAATTTGCTTCCAATTTTTCATGGTTTAGAATATGAGAATCCATACTTGATTTTTAAAAACTTTAATATGTTTGTGCTATTTTCACTAATCAAAATATTTCAAATGAAGTTGTTAACTTAAGCTTTTTCCTTTTTTTTTTTTTTTTCTAAAAGATAAAGCTAAAACTTGGCTCCTTTCTCTAAAACCAAGATCAATTGGTATATGGCAAGAAATACAAAACTGAGTTTTTGAAGAAATTCTTTCTAACTCATAAAACCAATGCTCTAAAGAAACAAATTCAAAATTTTTCTCAAAATGTAAAGGAAGCCTGTATTAAGGATTTGTTGAGCTGTTATCCACATCACAATTTTGAAAAAAAACATTATAATAGTTTCTTTTATGAAAGTTTAACTCCTCAAACCCGTCAATTCATTGAAAAAATGTGTAATGTAGAATTCTTTGATAAAGAACCTAATGAAGTGTTAGATTTTCTAGATAACTTAGTGGATAACTCTCAATACTAGAAACATGTTAATTCTGAAGGCTCAATTAGGTTTGACCTTGCTAATGCTCAAAGAGGTGTTCATCAACTTAGCCAAGAAAATGATATAAATGCTAGGATAGCATGTTTGACTAAAAAGATTGAAGCCTTGGAACATAGGAATATTCAAAAACCTAAAATTGAAACTTTGTGAAGTGTTTGCCAAACTCTAAGACACTCAACTTATGAATGTCCATTTTTTAAGGTTAAGTCTCATGAACAAGTGAATTACAAAAATCAATTCTACCTAGTTAGGAAGCCATTTTTATCTCCACATTTCGACATATATAATCCACAATAGAGAAATTATCACAATTTCAGTTAGAGGAATGATCAACTACAAAAGGAATTTCAACTACCACCGCTACATCTACCTCAAAATCTTAAAATGATCCACTATTTCTACAATAACCTCAAAATCCACAATTTTAAAAAATTCCACAATATTTTCAAAAGGCTCCACAAAATTTTCCACCTTTTGAAAATCTTCATTCATGAGTTAGAACTCTTGAAAATCTTCCAGTTCCTACCGAAGTCTAACGCATAAGCACGCAACATATCTTCGAGAATCTGAATGACTCGCTTAGATTGCCCATCGGTCTGAGGATGAAATGCTATGCTGAAGTTCAAATCTGTACCCATGGCCTCCTGAAAGCTCCTCCAATATTTAGCGTTAAACCTAGTATCCCTATCTGATGTGATGGACAAAGGAACTCCATGCAATCGCATTATATTCTGCATATACAACTCCCCAAGAATCCTCCTCGAACATGTTGATCTAAACGGAATGAAATGAGCTGACTTCATTAACCTATCAATCACTACCCAAATCGCATCGTGCTGCTGCTCCGTCCTCGACAATCAGGTAAGGAAATCTGTCGTCACGTGTTCCCATTTCCACCCTGGAATAGGAAGTGGCTGAAGCTGACCTGCTAGCTTCTGATGCTCAGCTTTCACCTGAAGACAAGTCGCACACTTGGCCACATATTCTCGAACGTCCTTCTTCATGCCTCTCCACCAATAGTGCCTCTTCAAGTCACGATACATCTTCGTACTCCCTAGATGAATAACGAACTGAGATCTATGAGCTTCGTCTATTACGGCTTTCTTCACTTCTACGATAGCTGGAACCACCAAACGCTTCCTGAAGTACAATGATCCATCTGTATGTATCCTCCATTCTTTGAACTGCTCCCTGTTCTGAATCCACGTCCAGATTCCCTGAAGATGCTGGTCTTGCCACTGGTTCTGCTTCACCATCTAAACAAGAGCTGGGGTCGTCTCCATGTGATACACCAAAATACGATCGTAGTCCTCACAACACTGTAGACCGAACTCACTTACTGTCGCATCCCTTTTCCAATCCTTGAAAGCCAAATATGCCAATATCCCTAAAGATTTCTGACTAAGCGCATCCGCGACAATATTAGCTTTCCCAGGATGATACTGCAACGTAAAATCATAATCTTCCATATATTCTATACATCTCCGCTACCTCAAATTCAAATCCCTTTGAGTGAACAGATACTTTAAGCTCTTGTGGTCAGAGAAAACCTAAAATGTTGCCCCAAACAAATAACATCTCCAAATCTTCAATGCATGAATCACCGCTACGAGTTCCAAATCATGAGTAGGATAATTCCACTCGTGAGGTCGTAACTGTCTTGATCCATACGCTACCACACGTCCCTGTTGCATCAACACGCATCCAAGTCCATGTCTTGACGCATCTGTGTAAACCTCGTACGGCTCGTCACTGTTGGGAATGATCAACACTAGAGCTGAAGTCAATCGATCCTTTAACTCTTGAAAGGCAAACTCGCATTCTTCATTCCACTTGAACCTGAGATTTTTCCTAATCAATCTCATCAATGGCGCCGCTATCTTCGAGAAGTCCTTCACGAATTTCCTATAATATCCTGCAAGTCCCAAAAAGCTGCAGATCTCCGCCACATTCCTCGGTCGTTCCCAATCCACAATGGCTTCTATCTTTGACGGATCCACTGAGATACCTTGTTCGAAAATAACATGACCTAGAAATTTGACTTCTATCGACCATAACTCGTACTTTTCCTTCTTGGCACACAACTGATGTTCTCACAGAGTCTGAAGCATAATCCTGAGATGCTGCTCATGCTCTTCCCAAGTCTTAGAATAAACCAAAATGTCGTCGATGAACACAATCACGAACTGATCCAAGTAGGGCCTGAATATCCTGTTCATCAAGTCCATGAAAGCTGCCGGAGCGTTCGTCAATCCAAACAACATCACTAAAAATTCAAAATATCCATGCCAGGTCCTGAATGTTGTCTTGGGAATGTCCTCTTCCTTAATCCTGAGTTGATGGTATCCTGACCTCAAATCTATCTTTGAGAAGTACTGTGAACCTCCTAACTGATCAAACAACTCATCGATCCTAGGCAATGGATACTTATTCTTCACCGTGACTTGATTCAGCTGTCGATAATCTATGCACAACCTGAGAGTTCCATCATGTTTCTTAGCGAACAAGACCGGTGCTCCCCATGGTGATGTACTATTCTGGATATATCCCTTATCAGCAAGCTCCTGAAGTTGCTTCCTGAGTTCTTTCATCTCTACTGGCGCCATCCGATAAGGTGCTATAGAAATAGGTGTTGTTCCCAAAAATAATTCAATACCAAATTTGACCTCCCGATGCGGTGGTAATCTTGGTAGCTCATCGGGGAAGACATCCTCAAATTCGTCTACCATTGGAATTACTGCACATCTTCTCGAAACACTGGGCTCTCCTTCTAAATCCATGAAGATAGCATAACAAACTACATTTTTTTGCCCTCTGAGACATGTCCTAACACGACGCTCACTCATTAACTGATCACTACCACCCTGGTAGGTGATCACCGTCCCTTTATCTGACACTAGGGTTACTTTCCTAAGTTGGCAGTCCACTACTGCATTGTGTCTAGATAACAATCCATCCCTAGGATTACATCATAGGTTCTCATGGGGATTACAATTAAATCACTTTTTAAAATCTCATCCCCTATCTTTATTTTACAAGCTTTACAAATACTATTCATACACACCCGCCCCAATGGTGAAGCTATAACTAAGGGTTCATCAAATTCTTCTATTTCTAATCCCAAGGCATGCACAAATGAACTTGAAATGAGAGAATGAGTGGCACCAGTATCAAACAACACGTGTGCTAAGGACTGAGAAACCATGATTGTACCATCGACAACTACGTTATTGGTCTGGGCATCTGAATTCCCTAATGTCATTGTGTGAATGTACACTGGAGCTTTTCCTTTTCCTCTACCCATATTACTAGTTCCTAGATTAACTGGCCGATACTGCTGCGATGATGGCGACTGGACACTAACTGTACTCGGCACTCGATACTGAGGGACATTATGCTGAAAACTCTGTTGTTGATGTCCTTGCGCTGGATACAATATTTGTTGAGGAGAGAACTGATGAAATGGAAGCTAAGGATACTGCTATAGTTGAGGTAGAGTCTGAAGCTGAGGCTGACGACTAGCTCCTTCTCTGATCTGAAGTCCTAAGCAAGCACTCCTGATCGAGCAATTCCTCTTGATGTGTCTTGGCTGCTGGCAATAGTGACAATGAAAGCTGTAAGGGTTGTTGCGCCTGTTGCTGGATGAACTACTGCTGTCGCTATTCACACCACCCTGTTTGCTCTTTCCTGGAGTCGGTCGACTGCTGACGCTCCTCCTATCACTCCTCTATGGTCCTCCTGATGCCTTAGCTTAATTCTCACAATACTGCATGTAATCATTCTCCACTGATATTGCTGATGACACAAGCTCTCCAAAGTTCCGGAGTCGTAGACCAACTATCTGTCGTCCTATAGAATTCTGTCGCCTTTTGGTCCCTGTACCCCTGCGAAAAATACCTATCATAGAACTGCTCCTCGAATCTGTCCTAATCAATATTACCATTGTTTTCTAGGCGTTTAGCTTGCTTCCACCATGTGTTAGCACCACCTTCAAACTTATATGCTACGAATTCTACGTGATACTCCGCTGGCACACCAAGCGTATCTAAGTGCTTCACGATCGAATCTAGCCAATATTCTGCCACCTGTGGGTCCCCAGTTTCGTCAAAGGTCGATACTAATGCATGCCAAAACTCCTTAAAGTATGAATGCCAACGACTAGCCTCGAAATCATCAGGTCTTGCTCTTACTGCCATCTATCGAAATGCTGCAAACATAGCCCTCATCATGCCCTCATCATTTCCAAGCTCGGCATCTACGGTCAAGCGATGTCTAGGTGCCATTCTCTCACTTTTGAAAACAAAATTTGGACTGTCAATGGTATTCCATTGTCGTACCTATGTGTGCACAATTTTCAAGTTCATAACCTTGAGCTCTGATACCATTCTATCATGGCCCAGAGTACGGGAGGTGAGTAGTGGTTTAGTTAAGTTAATTAAATAAAGATTTAGTTAAAAACAGGGTTTTAGAATTAAATTTATAAGTAAAAATGAGATAAATTTAAAATCATTCGAATAGAAGAAATTAAGGAAATAGAATAAACTGTCATAATAATTGAGCAAACAAAAAGAACATTAAAATATTTAAATATGGGGTGGAATGAGTATGGGTTCCACTGGCCCACATATTGTGCACACACATATAGTATTGACAATATTACCATACAACTACAGTCCAGAAATAAAAGAATAAGTTAAGATCTTACATGCCTTGATTTATTGTACTACAACCTACCCAAATCTTCTACTGGTCGTAATTCTGGTCAGCGGACTCTTCGTTGATCCTAAGCTGATATCCACCTAGGGGTAAGATTTTAAATGAATAAAAACGTGAGCGAAAGGCTCAGTAGGACTATATTTTCAAAAATAAGCACCTAAATATTCTAATAGAACTTTCTTAATAAATAAATAATTAAATAAATCAAACAAATATTTTCATTTACTAAAACTCTATTAAAAACAGTTTGTCAAAAGTACCTTTTTAATTCTCTCGGGCAAACCAATTATTCACCACCGAAGTGGCCCAACTGGGTTTCGGGACCTGCCCCTGAGGTCATTCACTACAGGACCTGATCTCTGATATGACATCATGCCCATATGTCTTTTTATAATCAAAACCTCTATTTACCAAATATAATCATTGACATTTATTATGAGGTTCATTATGAGCATTTCTCAATCAGCCGTTTGTAAAGATATTCAAACAAAATCATTTCCCAATCAATCATTGAAAACATCTGACGAAAATCCATTTTTGGCTTAAATCATTTTTGAAATAGGGCTACCAAAGAAAAGGAGTAGAAGTCCTACCTCAATATCCATGCCGGTGTCCCACACCGTAATCCCGGTCCGCTATACGTTAGCTCTGCGGATCCACGCACAATTCCTAAATGCATAGTAACTTAGTTCATTAGTATCTAACCCGAGGTATCCTATGATACTAAATCATCTCATGGTGTCCTAGTGTGCCATTTAGGTTTATAAAATCATTTTATAAAGTTGAAATTTCAATAAGGGTTCAAAACAGTGAAAACGGGTGAAAATCACAAAATTGGGTTTAGGTTCGATAGGCCTGTCGGTCCCGCTGGTTCGGCCGACCAAACTGCATAGTTCGGCCTGCCAGAAAGCCAAGTCTAGTCGGCCGAACATTTCCAGGTTCGGCCTGCCGGTCGGATGAATTTGGCCTGCCAATCCTTTGAATCTGGCCTGCCGAAGGTCAAGTTCGGCCTGTCAATCTGGGAAATTCTAGAAATTTCTATGCACAGGTCTCGGCCTCCTGAATCCAAATCTTCAAATATAATCTGTTTTTTTTTCAATTCTTAGGCATGGGAAATCATCATAAATAATAGAAAACCATAGTAGAACACTTTTTAATGGATTAAAACAAGTTTTAAACAAGATTTTCACAAAAATCTAAAAATAGAAAAAATAGAGGAAAAATAAAAAATCTTGATTTCAATTCATTTTTGTTCAAACAAGGTTTGTATTCTAGCTAATCTAAGTCCATCTAACTTAGATTGAAGCTTTTCTAAGCTTAGAAACTCTTAGATTTCAAAATGTAAAAAAATTTGAAAAATAGAAAAAAGTTTTAAAATTTAGAAACTAACCTCAAATCGAAGCTTTAAAACGATGTTTTTGTTGTTGAATCTCATTCCCGAGCCTTCAATCTACTAACCCAAAGCTTGAAATCAAAATTTGATTCAAAAATTTTAGAGAGAAAATGAGAGAGAGCAAGGGAACCGAGAGAGAGGGGAAGAGAGGAGAGAGATGAGCGAGTGAGAGAGTGAGGATAGAGAAAGAGAGTGAGTTTTAAATAGAGGGAGAAAAGACAACTAGTTTTACAAGACTGTGTGCGACATCACACAAATTTCAAATCAAATTACTTTGTTAAATATTTCAATTAACAATTAAAAACAATTTAGATTACTTAAAAACTATTAAAAGTGTAAAATAACATAAGTTTTCTTAATTTTCACAAAAAAAAGTCAAATAAAATTTAAAATACTCATTATGGCACACTTATCCACCATTTAGCACTCTAATTACACTTAATTAACTTCGGGGTATTACAATATCGATCACACTTTAGCTAGCAGATTGTTCTATAAAAATTCCAAGAGGTGTTGTTGAGGATATGTTAGTTCAAATTGAAAAATTATACTACCTAGTAGATTTTATTGTTTTAGATACCCAACCTGTTGCCAATTCAAATGTTCAAATTCTTTTCATTTTGGTCATCCATTTCTTATAACTTCTAATGTTTGATTAATTGTAGGAATGGAGTTCTAAAATTGCCTTTTGGAAATATGACCTTAGAATTCAATGTGTCTAACATGGCCCAATCTCTTGCTGGCAAGTGTGAAGTAATTTTTTGTAGAGAGAAGTACATCTCGAACATCTACTGAGAACTTGATCCCTTAGCTAACTTGTTCAATATCTTTGATGCAATTGTCCCTTCAAAAGTTGAAAACTATCCCATGCATGTTTTAACTAATGAAACTTTTGAAGTTGAAAACTTGGTTTTTAAAGATAGTAACATTTGGAAACCTGATTTTGGAAATGTAGTCTTTGAAGAAAAACCTGAAGATGAATTTATGGATGAACCTTTGGATGAACTTATATATGAACCTATGGATGAAGAGGAGTTTCAAAAAATATTTTTTGAAGTAATGTGCAACTTAAGTTTTTAGGATTGTTACCTTCTTGGAAGCTATAGGGAAAGTAATTTTCAACTAGTCATCAATCTCGTTGATTCTGATTTCGAAGATAAAGTTATAGTTATAGATTAATGCTTGTATTATGTTTTTGTATTTATATTTATGTATTTCTATATTTTGGTAATTTTGTTTGGGTGATTTGTATTTCCATTTTCTTTGTATTTTTGAAATTTCAGAAAATAATTTCAAAAATTCATTAAAGTGGCTGAGATTATGGAGACTGAAATTATCAAGATTAGTGGGTACTTTGTATAAGGTTTGCACTAACTCCGATTGCAATGAATATTGCATAAGTGGATCAATTACCTTTAAGTAACTTGGTAATTGCAAATCTCACATCCTTTATTAAAATTCCTTGTAGAGTAAATGGTAGTAATCATTGCGTCAACACATGACAATCATGTGTTTTCATGCCAATGAGTTTCAAATCCTTCACCGACACCAACTTTTTAAAGTTTAAAGAATACCTGTCTGACACTTTCAACGAAGCAAGCCATTCACAAAGCTTTCTCTTTTCCACTCTTGATAACGTGTGCTTTGTTGGAGGTAAGTAAGTGTGGTTCCTTCTTTTCTTGAGAAAAAAATTATGTCTAATATCCATTTCCATGAGATCCAACCAAGCCTTTTCACCGTCCTTAGTCTTGCCTGAAATGTCAAGCAACTTGTCAACTATGAATTCACAAATGTTTTTCTCAATATGCATAACATCTAAGCAATGATGAACAAAAAGTGTCTTCCACTATGGAAGATCAAAAAAGATTGATCTTTTATTCCATGGTCCATCACTCAAGAGCTCATCCTTACCTTGCTTTCTCTTTCTAAATACGACTCTTATATCTTTTACCATTTCAAATATTTGTTCACCTTTAAAGGATGAGGAGGGTCTCTTTTTTTGTTGTTGCCATCAAAGGCTTTCTTTTGTTTGTGGTAAAAATGATCTTGGCAACCATCTTCTATGACCAAGAAAAACGGTTTCTTACCATTCTTCAACCATTTATGAGACATTTCTATCATGCAAATAGGACAACCAATAAAACTCTCCACCAAATAACAAGATAAATTGCCATATGTAGGGAACTCGTTAATTGTCCATATCAACATTGCACAGAGTGTGAACATCTCTTCTTAGTAAGCATCTCTAACTTCAACTCCATTTTCCCACAAGTTTTTCAGGTCATCAATTAATGGTGCCAAGTATACATCAATGTCATTGCCTGGTTGGCGAGGACTCGAAATCAATAAAGACAACATTAAAAACTTCTACTTCATGCACATCTTTAGAGGGAGATTGTAGTTAACAAGTATTACGGGCCAAGTGCTATGCCTACTACTCATGTTACCATGTGGGTTCATTCCATTCATCAACAAAGCTAACTGTATATTTCTTGGATCCGCACTAAAGTCAGGATGATCGGCTTCAAAATTCTTCTATCGTGGTGAATCCGTCGAGTGTCTAAGCATACCATCATCCACCTATTTGTCATGATGCCATGTCAAATTCTTGGCATGTTTTGTGTTTCCAAATAAATGCCTTAAATGTGGTATTGGTAGAATGTACCATAACACTTTCTTTGGCATTCCATTCTTACCGTCTTTTGTCTTTTTCCTCAAAAAAATGCCTCTAGGTATTTAAAAAATTATTTTCTAAATAGTTAAGGTATCGATATAAAATATTCCAAACCATAGAGTACCGAACTCAACTTTTGCTATAACATAGGGTAGTAAATTGAAATTTGTCCTAAATTTTATTAGCACATCAATTTAATCTTACATTACATTGGAGATACTCTTAGATTTCACCTTAGGATTCAACAATGCAAAACTTATATTCTTGAGTCTGGCAATACTAGGAGCTTTCTAGGACTACCATGGATTTGGTGATGGTTATACAAAGATAAAAAATTATCAAGTTTTGTTTGTGAGCTAATATGTAACAAATTACTACATTAAAAAAAGGGGTAACTTACAAAAATGCCTCTCAAATGTACGATCTTATTAAAAATACCCTCCAACAAACCACTTATTTAAACTGCCCATTTATTAGAAATTGGGGATTTATTAAAAGACCAAGTTACCCTTCCTCCTAAAATGAAACCTTTCAGGTTCCATTCTAAAACCCATCAAAACCCACAAGGTTCTATAGAGGAACCTGTCAGGACCCGCCTCCAGTTGTTGGAGTAGTGTGCCAATTTATAACCTGCCAAGTTTTAACTTAGAACTGACCAAATTCGAACATTTTTTTTGAAATGAAGAAACACCAACCATCTATGGTTGCTAATACGGGTGTCTGTTTGTAACCTACCAGGTTCCAACTTGGAATCTACCATATTCCAACATTTTTTTTTTTTGAGACAATGAAGTGCTAACCACTTTTGATCATTGGCATGGGGTGCTCGAACATAACAGAACCCGTAGATTTCATCTTAGAATATGCTAAGTTCCAACATAAAACTCGCTCGATTCGTCCAAAAAATCGTTGGAACTTGCAAGGTTCCAACACAAATCTCATCAAATTTCATCCAAAAAATAGCTAAAACCATCAAATTTTGTCCCAAAACTACTATAGATATTCGCTGATCTTTGCTACATATACCATTGTGATTATCAATCATTGAAATATCGGCATGGTTACCGATCGATAACCACCAAAACCAACCACACCGTGGCTACCTTCAACACCAGGAAACAACAAAAGTGCACAAAAAATCACAAAAACAAGAAACTAAAATCTCTCTAAGGGTGCAAGCTTTGACAACAACATTTCATTCAAGTTGCATCCAGACATGGCTATTAGGGATGCTATGGTTAGATATCCAACTGAGTAATCCTAGATCTTCATACCACAAAATCACAGTTGGATATCTTAAAACTCGAGAACGACAAGGAGGGCGACACAGGTTTGCAATATAAGGAGCTTCAACGGTGATTTGGAAGCTTTGACAACTTGAACAATGAGGAGAGCAACAATCTGATCCATGACAAAGAGAGAGCTCATGATCCGTATGATCTCTAATCAAAAAGGTGGTGTGATCTTGATTTGAAATGGAGGCCACAAAAGAAAAGGGGAGGTGGAAGAGAGAGAGAGGGAGAGGAGAGAGAATGGCAGAGAAGAGAGAATGGCAAAGAAGAAAGAGAAAGATGAGGCGGAGGAGAAAAAAGAGAGAGTCGTCAATGATGGGAAAGAAAGGAAGAGCAGGAGAGGGAGGGGAAAAGAAAGAGAGGAGGTAAAGAAAGAGATGGGTTATGAGAGAAAGACTTAGAGATGATTAGGGTATCAATCAGATTAATGAATATACTTGAATAGGCAAAATAGTAAATGTAAAATTATTATTTAGAAAAAAGGAAAGGGACAGTTTTGAAATGCCAAAAAGAGGAGGGTATTTTTATTAAGGAGTGTTTATGAGTGAGCATTTCACTCACAAATCAATTATTTTTTAAACTTAAATATTGTGAAAATCCTAAATGTATTATCTATTTTGATGTTTTTGGTATTATTTTGTTGGGAACTAATAAATTAGAATTTAATGCGAAAAAAAATCAAATTTGGGCTTAAATGCAAAATTTGGAGCGAATCACCTATCAACACTCACCCGCTCAGTCTTATGCAACAAAAAAAGGCCATTAAGAGGCCTCAAGTGGGCCTACGTGCTAGCATAGGTTTGGGGGAATTGACAGGGTGAGATGACATCATAAGGGCTACCAGCTAGAATGAACGAGGCTGTAGCCAACGCGGCTGTATGCATAGCCTTTAATGTGACATGCATGTTTGTAAGTAAGCCTATATATGACCGTGTGCCCCTAGGATATGCCAGCAAGCCCTGTTGCCCCCTTGTGCTGAAAAGGCCCCAAGGGTTGATCTAGGCCCCCAAGCTTGATCCGACAGCTAGGATTCATCCTAAATGATTGCCTTACCACCTTAAAACCCTAGAGCTGATATTTTTAAAGGGTAGCCTTCATATTTGTAGGAAGAGGTACAACTTCCAAAGGAGATTTAAAGCTTACTCCAGGGAAGTACATGAGGAAAAAGGAAAGAAAAAAAATTTCTTTATTTTGTTATAGTTTAGGATTTTATTTATAATTTTTAGATTTATGTTTTCTTCTCAATAAATCACCATGGGAGAAAGCATTTGGAGATCAAGAAGCATGGGAAGAGAAGAAGAGGAAACGCTTGGAGCTTATGAAAATACAAAATGCATTTTTTTTGTTCTTATTCTCTTCTTTTTGTGATTTGTAAATATTGAACCATTGATGTTGGTTTGTTTAATTTTAGTTATGGAGTAATTACTTTTCTAAAGCTTTTATTTTGCCTTATTATGAAGTGTTGATTTATTGTTAGTGGTTTGGTATGATTTATTTGTATTTTCTCATACTTAATGCTTCTAGTTTATTTGTCCATTGAACTAGATGATTTTAGCATATGGGGTTTGATGCTTGAGAGAGGGAAATTTCATATATGGATCATAGAAAACGCATCTTAAATAACTATAAGATAGAGAGATTTATAGTTCCTTCGTAATCATTAGGAGAATTAGAGCTTATTGAATGTTTAATTACTTAGATCTAGATAGAGATATTAGAATTAGATTTTTTAACATATTATCTAATTTAACACTCAAGAAAGGTAATTGGGTTAACTAAGAGGTCCTCAACTAATTAACCATGAGATTTATTTAATAATGAAATTAATGCGATTGATTATGGTGAAATTGATGCTCTAGTATTTTTAATTAATTGTTTTCATATTTAATTTTTAGTTCTGTTATTTTTATTTTTAACTTAGTTTCTAATATTCATTCCCTTTTCTTTTGGTTTTATTTTTATTTTTATTTAAATTTTGATAATTCAAATAATCTTAGAGCTTATCAATTTCGGCAATTAATGCAAACTAGACCCAATCCTTAGGGGATCAACATACGTACTCATGTATATTTTATTAATTGTTCGACTCATATACTTGTGGAATTCACAATAAGTTTTTAGCATCATTGCTGGGGATTATTGTTTAGTTTTGGTTAATATCCATACCAATTTTCTTTAGGATTAATTTGGATATTTTTATTCTTTTTATTTTTCTTGTCTTTAGTTTTTGTTTTTGAGTTTTTATGTGAGGTACTTGGAGACAATTGATCGATAAGTATTCTTGAGATTTGCTCAACAAGATTCGGAGCCTTTTGACGGTGCTTAGTGGCAATACAAGAACTTTCTTCTCAACTTCCCAAATCAAGGCTTTTCCAAAAAGGTTCAAATTAAAATTTTCCTTGATGGCTTGAGCAGCTTGACACGAAGTTGGGTAGAAATGGAAAGTTATACCACCCATTTCTACTACTTATCTACTGAGGAAGCTTGTTACTTGTTGGAAGAGATGGTAGATTATGATTACGAGGAGATGAATTGTTTAATGGGCAACCATGGTTAGGAAAGCATTCTAACTTGATAGAGCCGTAAGTTAAAACCTTAACTCAAGAGATGATTTTTGCATTGGAAGGAGCATTGACACGATTGACAATAATGATCAATCACATATGGAGCAGCAACAACTAATTATCAATTGCACAATCTTCTCAACTTCACAGTTTACATGAATAAGTTGAACAATTGGCCAATACATTTGTCAAATTGCAAGGACACAGTGTGTCGTCACAGTTAAGGCAAAACCATGTGTAGAGGTTGCACCAAGTAAGGAAAACTTAGAGATTTAGAGATTCTTTAACAACAATCTTTAAGTGATGATGAGACCCAATATTTTAACCATCAAGAGGAATTACATGAAGAAAAAGTTTCGAGTGTCCAAATTGTTGACCCAACCATGCCCATCTAAGATTATATTTAAGAAGCCCTTTTTGGCCAACACCTCCTCCACCACTAGTAACGCCCAAAAATGTTTCTCTTAAATGGCAGACGTATGTAATATAGAAAAGTTTGTCGTATCCACAGGGAGATGAAAATTTGTACCTCGGCAAATTGTTAAAAATAAATGATCAAAAATGCGAGCAATTTTTCGAAGCAAAGTTTAAAAGAAATAAATATTTTTGTGATTTTTTTTATTCCAAAATTTAAAGCATAAAATTAAAATGGTGAAGCTTTGAGAATCCCTTGTATGTTTTGCAACTGATATGGAATTTTAGCTCTATTTAATAATTATCTAAAGCATTTGATTTATTATATCTTTTCCTGTTGATTGCAAGCACTTTTACTATTTTTATAAGTCAACCGAGAGCGACAATATAGCAAGCCATAATGCAATAAGGGTCTTTCTATAAAAACTAGCAAAATAATCATCTCTCACTAATGAGTAGGTGCACTAATTATGAAAATTATAACTGCTGTCACACAATTATAATTAACATAATTTTTAGATAGAAGAGATAATAACAAATCAAAATTATTATATTTTAATGGAATAAATTATTAATTTCGACAACATCTTGACTTATTAATTGGTTTACGAATACACTATGCTATCCTCTGTCTACAATAAATCAAGCATTATCAAGTATTTACTGTGCCAGTCCATGTCTATAATGTAGCAGAAACTCAAATTAATAAAGCATTATTAATATTAATTATGTAATACAATTAAATTACATAAAAAAAAGCATAACTGTATTTATGCAAAAATTGAACAACATAACAATACTAACAATTTATTAAAAACATAAAGATCTAATTTATTCCACAAAAATATAAGCATTACAAAATAGATATAGAGTTAAAATTCATACCAGAGTACAATGCATACAAGATCATCTTTCTGCCTCACTAGACTTTCTACCCTAATTTAGGCATTATTTTATTATATATATATATTTATTTTCACCCAAGTGGGTAAAATTAAAAATAAAAGATTTGTTTTTACGGGGCCAAAGGCCCGAAGTTGTGTTGTCAACGAGGGGGGAAGAACCCCTATTTATAGTGCACAAAATGCATTATTTATTATTTTTTATTAATATTTTAATATTAATTAATTATCTATTTTTTATTTAATTAGCCGCCTCCTGAAACACGTTCTTCATTGTGTGTTTTGGGCTTTGTTATCCAGTGCTTGGCGGATCATCAACGTATGGAACAAGCGCAATCTGGATCATTAATCTCGAGATCCAAGGGCTACCAAACGCACATGAAAATAGGCCTAGGTTGGGCCATGTGGCCCACGAATATTGACCATCAGATCGGCGAAGTCAGTTGATCCAATGGCTAGAAGGATGACTTCAGTGTGAACAACCGCACAGAATCCAACACGCCCGAGATTCTCTCTGACGCGCGTGAGTCTTGTCTGCACGTGTGATGCATGCGCCAATCAGATTTCGCAACGTGGAATAAACTTGTGTCGCACGGCTGACGCAGCTGATGACGGGTGACATGCGTCCCTTCCCTGAATGGCTAAGATAATTTGGGCGGCTCATCCAATGGCCAGAAACTCGCCACGTGTCCTCTTTAATTCAAATTCAAATTTTTAATTGTTTTTTATGCATTTGATGTCCAATTTTGTCCTTTTTTTGCGTCGTTTTGCTCTATTTTTCTTCCATATTTCAAATCTAAAAATCACAAACACACTAAAATTAATTATTTTACAAACATAATTTTACAAAAATATTAAAAATATTTATTTTACATTAAAACACACAAAATTAATTAAAAATAGATAAAAACTTCTAAAATTAACAAACCTTAACGGATATGCTATTTAAAACTCAATATTATTTTTAGAAATTACTAGAAACTACAAAAACATATTTAAAGACTCAAAACTTAGTTACAAATATTTTAAGACTTAAAATAAAATCACACAATATTATTTTTACGGTTTTCATTATTTACAAATTAAACATATATTTAACACATCGAAACGACTCTAAAAATTACCAAAAATAACATTAAACATAAAAGCACACTAAAAATATATTTTTAAACACATTTACACTCTAAGACACAAAAATACCTATCAATACAAAAATGCTATCAATTAGAGGATTTAATGAGAAATAAAAGCATAAACAAATGAATAAAACCTTGTAAAATATACGCTTTTATAGTCTCATCACACCTCCGAACCAGCTTATTGCTAGTCCCTTGCAATTAAAGTAATAAAATTTTAAAATGATTCATTGAATATTCATTGAATGAAAACCATCTAACTATAATTTGACTTATCTAACTAGATAAACTAACAAAACCAAAATTTTATTTGAACAATTTATATGCTATTTAACAAAATGTATGTAAGCCATACTTAGTGCAAAATAAGGTAATGAATAATTATGAAGTTTCATCTAAAACTAAGAATAATATTTTTATGATATTTTGCTTCAAATCACTCCTATAGGCAACAATAATTCAAATTATTTATTTGGAACAATTAAAAAGCATAAACATAAAACAAAAATATTTTCAAACTTTATAATTATGGATAATGCAATGTTTGGCTCCTATAAGCTTTCTCCATAACCCATTTAACAAGCTTTGGGTTAGTAACTCCTAGACCAGTTGCTCCAAGATACTAGGTGTTGAGGCACTCTTTAGAACTTACTTACTCGAGTTAAAGAGGCTACGAAACCAAACATTTTCAAATTTATTCATTAATTTACATAATTACACATTTTATTTATTTACACTATTTTTTCTTTTTATTTTTTTATATTTTTATCTTTTATTATTTACTTAATTAGTTTATTAATATTAAAAATATTCCTGGCTTTATTTGTTCATCTTCACAAAATAACAAAACTCAAATATTCGTAGCTTTGACTTACCACCACAATCAAATATTATAGTGCATGTGTGAAAAGAATGGCTTACAAACACTTTGAAAAATAAACATATAAAAATGTTAAATAAAACAAAAGTTTTGAAAATCCATAAAATTAAATAATTCAAAGAATAGAAAAATAATATTACATTTATATGAAATTCAAAAATCACAACAAAATAATAACACATTAATTATTAAAAAAACTAATATTTACAAAGCATTTTTTTAATTTTTTTTTAATTTTATGACTCACAAAAAAAATTAACACACAAAAATCTAGAGCAAAAACAAAAAAATATGGCCAAAACTCAAAAAATTTTAGGCACAACACAACTTTGAAGCACAATCCTCATGCACAACTTTGAAGCACAATTTTCATGCACAACCCTCTCCCCCCAACCTAAAATGTACATTATCTCTAATGTATAAAAAGAATGGTGAGAGCAGTAAAAATATTACCTGAATCAGCATAACTGCAGAGATGATCTGTAGCAAACTTAACAAAAAAAAACTAAAAACTAACAAAACACATGACAATAAATTACAAACTAGGTCTTTTAAAGTCAGATTCCCTAGACTTTATTTTTTTTATGGAAAATTAGAATGAAAAATCAAAAGCACACTTTTTTTTATTGAAACTTATTTGAAAATCTAAACAAATTGCATTTATAAAATTAAACTCATTAGAATACGTCTAGAGAGAAAATAGTTTAACTCCTTAACTCAGCCATTCTAAACAAATTTAAATAATAGCCTTCATTTTAAATTTCCAAAATAAATCTCATTTTTTTTATTTTAAAAGAAAATCAAAATAGCACACAACAAAACAAAAATATATTACAAAGAAGGGAAAGTAAGAATATTACTTTGAAAGTGTTTTCCCACCACTTGATCTTCTGAATTTACCAAATCTTTCTTTCATCTCCTCTCTTAGTGGACAGTCATCAAAGAGCGGCTTCCTCCCATAGTAAGTGTCAAAAGACACCACACATGGGTCTTGTGTAAACATGCCCTCAAGATTGACAAGATTTAAAACATTTAAATTCATTCAACTTAGACTCATTTTATGTTCTTGGTAGGTTTTTAAAAACAATGCTAGAGGTGGTGGAGGAGGTGGTGGCCACATAGGATCTTGGTAAGAATGGTCTTTGGTGAACTCTTGTGGCAACTGAGGTTGAGAACCTAAGACTAAGTGTGATGAATGTTCCTACTCTATAGCTAAGTCTTCATTGTCTTCCTCACATTCCTCTCCCAAAGGTTGTTCCTTAAAATATGTGGGTTCTAAATTTTCTTTTTCAATGAATAGGTCAATTATTTCTTCCTCACTTAAAGAATTTTCTTCAAATAATTCAAAAGAATATTCACACCTATCTAATTCTATTTTCCGCATGGTTTCCATATATTTTTCTAAAGTTTCTTCCAATGTTTCTAAGGTTTCTTCTAGGTTTACCCTATTTGGGTCACTATTTGTCTCTTGCAGTTCAAAATTTGACTCCAAAATTTCGGGTTGATTGTCAGGCCAAGGTTTTGAAGAATTTGAATTGTTCTTCCAAATTAAATTGTTCCTAGAACTATTCAATCTCCAATAATCATATTCAGCCATATCTTTCAACATAGAATAGGCTTCATCAATAGTTTGTTGGTAAAAAGTGGTTGTACCATCTCCTCTTTCTACCCAATTTCTTGTTTCAAGACTTAACCTGTCTATAAAAATTTCTAATAGATATTCCCTAGAAAGACCATGGTAAAGATACTGATCTAGCAAGTTTTTAAATCTCCACCAAGCACTATAAAATGGTTCCAAGTGTTGTGGGGAAAAATTTACAATGAAAAGTTGATGAATTTCCCAAAACATTTTTTTATTTTTATTTTTATTTTTTATTTTTTTTTACTTTTTTTTTAATTTTTAAAGAAAAATTTTCAAGCTTGAATAATGCTCAATTAATTGGATTCCCAGATGGTTGGGGGGTCACATTGGACACACTTAGAATTCCCAACTTTTTTAGGCAAGGATGTTAACCTTGTGGTCGTGGGATCAAGTCCCAACGATGGGCCTTTTTTGACAGAATATAATAAATTTAACAATTACCCAAACTTGCAAAATAAAAGATGAGATGCTAAGCTTTTCTTTATCCAAAACGAATAAGTAGTGAGTGAAGAGCATCCACCTTTTTTTTTATTTTTTATTTTTTTATTTCTTTTAATGATAAACACGCTAATTAAAATGCAAATAATTAAAATAATATTTACAAAGGATAGGGATAGATCACTTACCTGTTTTCCCGCTTAATTTAGCAATCTAATAGAGTAACGACACCTCTCCGGCAACGATGCCAAATTTTTGGTAACGCCCAAAAATGTTTCATTTAAACGGCGGACATATGTAGTATAGAAAAGTTTGTTGTATCCACAGAGAGATGAAAATTTGTATCTCGACAAATTGTTAAAAATAAACGGTCAAAAATGCAAGCGATTTTTTGAAGCAAAATTTAAAGCATAAAATTAAAATGGTGAAGCTTTGAGAATCTCTTGTATGTTTTGCAACTGATATGGAATTTTAACTCTATTTAATAATCATCTAAAGCATTTGATTTATTATATCTTTTTTCATTAATTGCAAACACTTTTACTATTTTTACAAGTCAACTAAGAGCGACAATATAGCAGCCATAATACAGTAAGGGTCTTCCTATAAAAACTAGCACAATAATCATCTCTCACTAATGATTAGGTGCACTAATTATGAAAATTATAACCGCTGTCACTCAATTATAATTAACATAATTTTTAGATAGAAGAGATAATAACAAATCAAAATTATTATATTTTAATGGAATAAATTATTAATTTTGGCAGCATCTCGACTTATTAATTAGTTTAAGAATACACTATGCCATCCTCTGTCTATAATAAATCAAGCATTATCAAGCATTTACTATGCCAGTCCATGTCTATAATGCAACAGAAATTCAAATTAATAAATGAGCATACTTCAGTATTATTAATATTGATTATGCAACACAATTAAATTACATAAAGAAAGCATGACTGAATTTATGCAAAAATTGAACAGCATAACAATACTAACAATTTATTTAAAATGTAAAGATATAATTTATTACACAAAAATATAAGCATTACAAAACAGATATAGAGTTAAAATTCATACCAAAGTACTATGCATACAAGATCATTTCTCTGCCTCACTAGACTTTCTACCCTAATTTAGGCATTATTTTATTATATATATATTTATTTATTTTTACCCAAGCGGGTAAAAGTAAAAATAAAAGATTTTTTTTTTTGGGCCAAAGGCCCGAAGTTGTGTTGTCAATGAGGGGGGAAGAACCCAATAGTGCACAAAATGCACTATTTATTAAATTTTTATTATTTTTTATTAATATTTTAATATTAATTAATTATTTAATTTTTATTCAATCAGCTGCCTCTTGAAACACGTTCTTCACTGTGCGTTTTGGGCTTTGTTATCTAGTTCTTGGCGGATTATCAATGAATGAAATAGGCGCAATCTGGACCGTTAATCTCGAGATCCAAGGGCTACCAGATGCGGGTGAAAATAGGCCCAAGTTGGGCCATGTGGCCCACAAATATTGACCATAAGATCGATCGAAGTCAGCTGATCCAACAGCTAAAAGGATGACTTCAGTGTGAACAACCGCACAGAATCCAACACGCCCGAGATTCTCTCTGACGCGTGTGATCCTTGTCTATGCGTTTAATGCACGCGCCAATCAGATTTTGCAACATGGAATAAACTTGTGACACGCGGCTGATGCAGCTGATGATTAGTGACATGCATCCCTTGCCCGAATGGCTGAGATCATTTGGGCGGCTCATCCAATGGCCAGAAACTCGCCACGTGTCCTCTTTAATTCAAATTCAAATTTTTAATTGTTTTTTATGCATTTGATGTCCGATTTTGTCCCTTTTTGCGTCGTTTTGCTCTGTTTTTCTTCTAGATTTTAAATCTAAAAATCAGAAACACACTAAAATTAATTATTTTATAAACATAATTTTTACAAAAATATTAAAAATATTTATTTTACATTAAAACACACAAAATTAATTAAAAATAGATAAAAACTTCTAAAATTAACAAACCTTAACGGATATGCTATTTAAGACTCGATATTATTTTTAGAAATTACTAGAAACATACTCAAACATATTTAATGACTCAAAACTTAGTTACAAATATATTCAGACTTAAAATAAAATCACACATTATTATTTTTACGGTTTTCATTATTTACAAATTAAACATATATTTAACACATCAAAACGACTCTAAAAATTATCAAAAATAACATTAAACATAAAAGCACACTAAAAATACTTTTTTAAACACATTTACACTCTAAGCCACAAAAATACCTATCAACACAAAAATGCTATCAATTAGAGGATTTAATGAGAAATAAAAGAATAAATAAATGAATTAAATCTTGTAAAATATACACTTTTACAGTCTCATCAACCACTACTAGCAACATTCTTTCATCCCCACCTTGCCTATCCTCTGAAGCCAAATTTTGTTGGGATCATGTACCCACCATCTCCAAATCATGCTAAGCTTCACGGCATATGCAACCAAGACCTATTTGTAGCGTTCTATGACACTTACTATGGGCGAAAACTGCTTTTTGATGAACGCCTCTCCAAAAGTCAAGCCGATGACTTCAAATCAAGCATTCTTTTAAGGCACCCCAAGTTTTCTATCCTTTTAGTATTTTTAATTTTTATTTTTGTTTTGATTGTGTTTGTGTTTTGGTCTATTTTGAAGTTTTATATTAATATTTGATTTTAGTGTGTTTTGATAGGGATTGAAATAATCAAGAGCTTAAGAGCTTGAGTTTTGTTTTAAATCAATTTGAGAAGATGAACGAAACTCAAAATTTAAGGATCAAAACCCCTAGGGTATATGTCCTCAACCCTTGTTCTTTTATGCTACAAACATTGAGGGAAATGTTCAGTTTAAGTTTTATGGAGGAAACATTTTGTTGATCACTTGTTGGGTTTTGACCTTAAGTTTTTTTCATTGATTATCATGTTTTTCTTTCATTACTCTTGTTTGGTTATTTTGGTGGTGTTTTCTTTACTTGTTTGAATAAATGTGAGTTTTGAGAAACTAGATACCTAAGATTTGAATGTGATGTTAAACATAAATTGTTTTCTTAAGTCCTTTGAAATCTAATTCATTGACATTTCTATGTGCTTAACTTGCACCAATGATCATCATTTTTGACTCTCTACACTTGAGCCCATGAATCACAATCACTCGAGATTTTGAACTTTAAATAAAATTTTGATTTGAACCTTAAATTTTAAACTTTTGGATTAACTTGTGTACATTAGTTTTTTTTTTTTTTTTTTTATACATTTCATGAACTCTAGAACCTATTTTAGTGAGACTCAAGATGAAATCCTAGGCTAGGTGTCATTGGAGAGATAATTGAGGCATTTTATTGAACCGTTTAAGCCTTTGAAGCCAACCTATGTAAACTCCACCACTAGTTTCCCCTGTTGAGCCTTTTTGTTATATTTCGTTCATTACCTGCATAACCTTAACCATGCCATTTCATGAATTCCCTTTCACTTAACCTATCACTCATAGACATGTTTTCATCTTTGCTTGAGTTTAAAGATTGATTGGTAAGAGGGAAGCGTGGGAGGTGATGTGATTTTAATTTGTGATTTGGTCATATCTGCATAGTGACTCATTTTATGTTTTGTTGTTATTTTTCATTTGTTTTTCTTAGTTTCATTTTGTTTTGTTTAATATCTTTTATGTTTTTTTCCCTATTATCCAAATTTATAAAACTAAACAAGTTTGGGGGGGATTTTATTTCAAATTCAAAAAAAATGATGAAAAAAATAAAAAATAATGAAAAGGAAAAAGAAAAAAATTAGAGAGTAAATTATCGTTAATTTCATGTTTTTGAGCTTTTGTGGATACTTGTGAGTCATGTTTTTGTAAGAATGATTGAAGGTAGAGTAACTATCAAAGTGGGAGCTGGTATACAAGTTTTGATCCATTCATATGAAGTACAAGGTCCATTACATGTCTAGGGTGATCCGATCCGAAAATTTTCCCTTCTCATTGTTCGTCGCCTTAGCTGTATACTATAAGCCTTAAAAGTCCTCAATCTTTGATGACATACTAACCTACATTAGTGGCGACTGACGTGAACAATGGGCTTATGGTAGTTTTGAATTTTATTATTTAGAGGTTTTTCATTGTCTATCTAACCACATAAGTTTATCCTATGTTTAATTCATGAAGTGAGAGTGATTTAGCATACACCTACACTTAGAGAGTCTTGAATGAGGTGAAATTGATGCTTAATGTTGAAATTCTAGATAATCTCAATGTGCGCATTTCTTTTGAGCTTTGAAGCATTTTGTAGCTTTTGAGATATTTCGCTAGTTATCGAATGGAACAAATCTTACACTTGGTTTTCTTTCATTTTTATTGCTTGGTTTATTTTTCATTGTGTTTTTTGTGTTTTGCTTGAGGATAAGCAAATGTTTAAGTTTAGGGTATTTGATGAGTGAGTATTTCTCTCATAAATCAGTTATTTCTTTAGCTTAAATATTGTGAAAATATTCAAGCTTTTGCATTTTTTGATTTTTTGTTGTTATTTGATAAGGAACTAATAAATTGGAGTTCAATGTAAAAAAGGCATTAAATTCAAGCTTAAAACATGAAATTTGGAGTGAACCAGCTATCAACACCCACCCGCACAACCCTGTGCAACCAAAGGATGTCATTAGGAAACCCCAAGGGGTGCTAGGACAAGACTGTTAGACATGTATTCTATAAGGAGTAAAAATGTAATAAGTTTTTGGAGACATTTTTATCAATAAAGAATTTATTTATACCAAATCTTGTCCTCTTTACGTTCATATTTGTTGAATGTATGATAAGTAAACAATAGTCTGAGACTGTCGGTCTAAATCTTTAAGAATTGAGCATATGATGGACAGATTATGCGGAAGACACGATTCTTAAGGTGACGGTCTAAATCATAAGATCCACAATCAAGGGAATAAAGTTAGGCACTTTATTTATGTAAAGATTGTTATGTTGTCTATATCCCTATTGGGAGATGGTTTGTCTTGACCATCGGAGGTGGACTCCGTGAATAGAAACATTAGCACGTTGCAATAAGTAACGATGTGTTGGATCGGGACATAAAGTGAATTGATTTAGATTAATAATTCTATCTTGGCAAATTGATTCACTTTAGACAATCATTTGTATTGTATCTTAATGCTGCGATGAATAGTGGCCCGTTGTCTTGACTTGTGTCTTTTGATGTGCCAAAGGATGACTCCCACATCTTAATAGTGGTATCCATATCGGTATGTTGGAGGCATGACTCTTGATGACGTAGACCTATTATTCATAGATATGGAATCCATAGCTACTCTTTAGGAGTAGTGATATCCTCTTATATGCATTATCCTGTAATTAGAAAACTAGAGCACTCAATGATTTGGATACATAGGTGTAACCAAATGGTATACTGTCTTTAGATGGTAAGTTTTCCGATGGTGAGATAATGAAACGTAAGATAAAAATAATCGAGAAGGTAAAAACAAAACTTGTCCTTAAGCCGATTATGGATAATCCTATGGGGATACAATACACTATGATATGTCATCGAGACTTAGCTATACGGGCTTCGTAATTCTATAGAGTTCGAGAGTGTAGCTCCAAGCTTTTAGTAGAGTAGCGTTAGAGTTGATAATTATGAAATGTATATCTAGGATATTGGGTTTCATAATTATCAGGAGCTTAAACTATATAGGTCCATTTGGTCCCCTTTGCTAGCTCACAAAATCCTGCAACGATACGGCGTGCTTTTCTAATTATTAGTGACTTATGTCAGATTTATTAGATTGGTTGAAATTTAAAAGAATCAAATAATTCATGTCTGTTTATTGGTTGAATTAATTTTGTGACAAAATTAATTCAAGATTAAACTTGTTAAATTATTGGGATCAGATAATTCTTGTATGTTTATCAGTTGATTTAATTTTAAATAAATTATATCAAGATAAACTTGTGGAATTATTAGGAATCTATTTATTTTCCTAGAGATTATCTAGATAAAGTTGTTTTAATTAGATAACTTCTCTATTGGGTTATTTGAATTGAAACTGGGAC